>LGRX02034495.1:0-44819 GCA_001247695.2 Cymbomonas tetramitiformis | reverse complement strand
GCAGTGTCGCAATCGGGTTCGGTTCCAAACCGAAACCGGTACCGGTTCCAAGATTTTCATTCGCTCCTGAACCTGTCGGGACATCAGGACTGTTGGATCCGAACGGACCCAGTCCCGACGAGATCCTGTTTGCAATGGATCCGATCGGTGCCGAACTTGTCGGGACTTTTGTGCGATTGGAACCGGACTCATCGAGGCCATGTTTCCATTGGATCCGATCGGAACCGGACCCATCGAGACCACCTTTTGAATGGGTCCGATCGAACTGAAACTCGTCGGGTCAAACCTGACACTAGGCGAAGTACAGTTGGAGTACGTAGAATGGGACTTGCCAAGATGCCAGAGTGAACGTAGAAACAGTGCATGGCTCTCCAGCTAGTATAGAGTTCCCACGTCTCCACGTCTCGTGCGTCAGATAATAAAATATGAAGTCTGGACGGTTCGATTAAAAAACAAGCGGGCTGGGAGTTCTTGGACAATGCTTTCTGGACAATGCTGTACGTGGCTAAGCGAATTGCTCTCCCGCTCTGCACGCATATCATGATATTATTTTGAAATCAAGCTACGTGTTTTACTCTAAGGTATTTGCTCCCTTGTCAGCTTCCCCACGTACGTGATATATAGGGAGCGAGATGTGTGTGCGGGTAATATCGATCACTCAAACATGAATAGAGTCACGTTTGAGGAACGCTTTGTGAAGTTTTATCCTGGAAAAGAGCAAGTTGACCTGAGCGTGCAAATTCATTCAGATTCCAGGGTCATGGTTTAACAACATGTCTGCGGCTGAACGTCGTAAATCATTTTCTGCAGTGGCCGTGGAATATCAGGCCCTAGAGTATTTCCTGCATGCAATCCCCGCAGTAATAAATTCCCTGCCATTCGTTTCCAGGTGCACGACGATGTCTCTGACGATGAGAATCACGAGGGATACTGGATCAAGCTCGAAACTTGGAATAGATACCGACACGAAACGTTCAAGGATAACAGAGGTGCCGAAGCCATTTACATCAAGGCCAATGCGCCAAATTCAGCGGCCGACTCCAGTGTTGCCACCGGGGGCCACTACATTAGTGGTAAATATTTAAAGTATCTGAACAATCATGCTGTGGAGACTCATTTGATCACTTTGTATCTAAATTACCCGTTTGGAACCGAGCTTGAAGAGTCCCAATTTTCGTTGTACCCGAACCTGGTGGGTGAAAATTATTGTCAACCCGTTATAACTTGGAACCGATGGGATAATTTAGAAATGAACCCGAACTCGTTGGTTACATCATCAGATGAACCCGATGGGAACCGAACTCGTTAGGTATTCATATCGGTCGACCCGAGCAATATGAACTTATTAAGTCCCTAGTACCCCATGGACCCATCAGGTTCGGTTTGGAACCGATTGCGACACTGGGTGAGAACCTGTATAATCCATCCACCAGAGCAGTGGCTCTAGCCTCGGCATAGCCAGGCGACAGGTGAGAACCTGTATAATCCATCCACCCGAGCAGTGGCTCTAGCCTCGGCATAGCCAGGCGACAGGTGAGAACCTGTATAATCCATCCACCAGAGCAGTGGCTCTAGCCTCGGTATAGCCAGGCGACAGGTGAGAACCTGTATAATCCATCCACCAGAGCAGTGGCTCTAGCCTCGGGATAGCCAGGCGACAGGTGAGAACCTGGATAATCCATCCACCAGAGCAGTGGCTCTAGCCTCGGCATAGCCAGGCGACAGGTGAGAACCTGGATAATCCATCCAACAGAGCGGTGGCTCTAGCCTCGGCATAGCCAGGCGGCAGTTGGAGATCTGGATAAAAGCTCTGCGCATCCGAAGAGGCGGTAGGGGTTTAAAACCTTTCCTCCGGGCCGGCATCCCGAGAACTGTCAGGTAATTGGCAAACCTATTGTCATCACCTGTAAGTGTACCGTGTTGGAAGGTTTGAAACCTTGAGCGTGGTAATGGATGTGAGATCTCGAGCCTTGGGGGAGCCTGGTAGTGCAGATGGCAGACCGGTGAGAGGCCGACCCTTGTGCTTAAGAGGTTGATCTCCTTATTGCGGTGTGTCTTGGGAAGTGTAATGTCATCCCGGACAACAGGCGGCTGAGACCTGTATAATCATCCTGAGCAACAGTAGAAGATCTGTATAAAAACTTTACTGGTCCGACGTGGTCAGCGTGGACGTGACCTTCCCTAAGGGGGGGGGAGTTGTGCTAGGAGGCAAGCACAAGAGCAAGAAAAACGGCTAAGTACAAAACGCAAGAGTACTCAGTACGGAGTACAGTAGGACCGATCAGAATGATGTTGATGTGAGGTGCCTAGCCTGTTGTACGGAGTACTCAGTACAGTTGAGTTATGGAGAGAGTTCCTGAATGCATAAGAACTCTAAGTGTAACCAGTTTCGGGGATGAGAACTGAACTGAGAATTGTAAGCCGTAACTGCTGTAAAAAGCATAGCTATAAAGATTTACGAAACCGAAGTCTTGTAGTAATAACTTGAAGGATTTACGAAACCGAAGTCCGATAGTTGACCATACGTAAGCATACCTCGTGCGGTCGTTTAATAAGTGTAGAATAGTATAAGCCCGAAAGTGTAAAGAAGAGAAGAAACTGGAGTGGTAGCCTCCTACACCTTTTTTGTGTAAATCATAACATTTCTGATTTGGAAATTTTATATTACAATCTTCACAGTGTATGGCTTTCTTCCAATCAATAAATGGTTTGGTTCCTTTTTTAGAAAAATCACACAATTTACTTTTACATTTAAAACATCTTGGTCGGTCGGCTATTCCATAAAATGCTTCGATTTTTGTTATTGGTTCGTAATGTCCAATACTTGAATTTAGATGATAATAAACAAAATTCCATTCCGGTCTGTCGGGCAAACCTTCTTTAGTTGGCGGATACATTATTGTACAACCCAAATCAGTCATTCCGTGAATTGTAATATTTTTGTTGAATTTTTCTTCAAAGACATGAATGTCATCAAAACCTATACCGTTTTCAGCATTAAATTCTAATTCTTTCATTAAAATGATTGCTTCCCTTGTTAAACGATTTTTTATGTTATTGCAAATTTTATTGTAGACATTGTATGTTATTTCTTCATTGTCTTTTTTATCTTTGTAATTCATAATTATGCAAGATTTAGCAAAACATTGTTCATCCTTGACGGTAATGCAACTCTTCTTTTGTTTCAATTCCTCCACAGATTTTGGCACCGACAATGGTTGGCCCTTTCCATTAATTTTTTTGAAATTTAATAAAGAAATTGTGATGAAATTCACAGCCCCTCTATCATCTCCGGACTGAATCATTCCTTCTAATTCTTTGTAAAATTCGATTTCATTTTTTGCACTTAAAAATTCCGAAGAACCATCTTGAAAGTTTACACCAAACTGAAAATGTTTTACATCTTCCGAAGCTTGGTCAATTTTTTTATTAATCAAATTCATCCAATAATTCAAAGGTTTACTAAGAAATCTATTAAACTTGATTTTCATAGATACTCCGGAGTTTCCACCTTTATCGACAAAATCTTTTGTAACGTCTTTATCCGTAAATTGTTCTTCATATTCTTGTCTAGAAAGCAACTCATTAAGGACTATTAAGTCCTCATTTTCCTTTTCAAATTTCTTTATTTCTGATTGTAATTTTTGTTGTTTATTTTCTTTGGTAAATTCTTTTTCTATTTTCTTTTTTTCAATTTGATTAATTTTACTCCATTGTTCCTTTGTTAATTGTCTTGAACTTGATGCTTTCAAATTTCCGGCCCTATGGTTTTTGACTTTCTTGAGATTGGTTTTCGTTGCTTTGGTCAATGGAGCTTTGCCTTTATCATCTTTTTTGTCTTTATCATTAGACTTTTTCGGTGGCATTATTATTATACAATATATTTCTTATTACTAAATTGTAACGTATTCTTTAGGTGGTTTTTGTTACATTTAATCTTTCCAAAAATTTGTTTTGAATTTCCATATATTTTTCAAAGTCTTCAGGATTTTCTTTGATTTTATCGGAGAATATTTCAACAATTTTTACTTTATCTATACCATGCTTTTCCATCGTTGAAACACCGACATTTTTATTTAACAAAATTCGGTCTAAGGTTAGATTCTTTTGTAACAATGGTTTGTTGGCTTCATAATATTTCCCTTTGTCTCTCCTATTCATATCTAAAGGCTTTTTATAATACACCTTACCATTCTTAGAAGTAACCTTCATATACTTAGAAGAATGTGTATCAATTTCACTCATTGTTATAATATAGAACTTATAATCTTTAAGCAGATTCAAACACATTTTTATCAATACTTAATTCTTTTGAATTCATGATATCTCTTTCGCACTTTATACAAAGACAATCTAATTGTTTACATCGAGACCGTCTCATATGATATCCTATCGCATGAATCAAAGCAACGATAATTGTCCCAAATTGAAAGACATCACACGTATTTATTTCAAACATTATACATTAAACTGATTTTATTTTCTAGTTAGAGTTAGAGTTAAAGTTAGAGTAAGAGTTAAAGTTAGAGTTAGAGTAGAATTTAAATCAAAATCATTAAAAATTGATAGAAATGATAAGTAATGATTAGAAAATTATTTTCTTGTGTATTCTAATATGGGTTTTAAGAAAGGTGAAAAAATTACTGATGAGGCTACTCTAGAACGATTAAAAGTTGCTCGATTAAAAGCTATGGAAACAAGAAGAAAAAATTCTGAAGCCAAAAAGGATATCAAACTTGCTAAAGAATTAGAAAACAAAAAAGTGTTGGAGGCTGCTCAAAATAAAATAAAATCATCGATAAAAGAACCTGAAATTACTGAAAAATTCGAACAAAAATCTGAACCGGAAATAATCGAAAAGAAATATGTAAAGAAATCAAAAAAGAAACCTGTGATTGTTGTGGAATCTGATAGTGAAACTTCGGGTAGTTCAAGTGACGATGAACATCAACCTCAAGTGATTATCAAAAAATCAAAAAAGAAAGACAAAGTTTCAAAAACGGAAGGAAAGCCAAACGCAGCACCTCCGACTTATCATTACGTTTTGAATTCAGACCCTCATTTTCATAAAACATTCAAATCATTGTTTCCAGAATTTTGAAAGAATATTTGTATCATTTATCTTTCCAATAGTCTTTCCCATAAGAAACAAATATCTCTTGATTCTTTTTTACATTTGATGTTAATCGAACATTTCCTACGGAATTTATTTTAGCATAATTTTTGCATTTGATTCTTTTGGCACTTTGAGGGGTACAATCATTGAACTTACCGGCAACTGAATTTGTTTTCGATGCATCATAAAACAGATTATTATTCTTTTTCCAAATATGTGTTCTTCGATTTAATGGAGGTAATTCATTCATTGTCAATCGTTGCGTGCCGACGGTGTATCGACCAACTAACTTATCTTTTTTCAAGTCTTCTTTGGCATATACTCCAAGACCTGAATTTGGAATACTACTTTCCTTTATATCTACTACTCTATGAACATAACAATAAGGACTATATTTACAAGTCATGTTTCTACATTGATTTCCACTACTTTTCGAAATAGCTATACACCGTTCACAAGATGTTTTCTTCATAAGTTATGGATTTATTTTTTCAGGAATAATAAATTCATCAAATCGTTTTCGAAACATCGATGGATGATTGTCTTTCTTATGTAAATCGATTAATAGAAATGAATGTGGTTCATTGATAGCATGTTCATATACTTCATAGAAAGTCGTTTCGTCAATTTCACCGGCACATGATTCGAATATTTCTTGTAATTCTTTTTTGTCTTTCATTTTAAATACTCCTAAAGAAGTTGCATTGTTCTTCACCGCTCTTGGACAGCCTCCAAACTGAGATTTAAAATTCTGAATGCAAATGTAACAACTTATTCCTAAAGCACCACCGGTTTCAAAATCAGCTATATGTCGATGTCTTGTGATAAAATTCAGAAATTTAGGAGTTCGAAACAAAAGCTCATTTTTTCTAAGTGCGTTTTGAGTTACTTTTTCGCGCGAGAATGTGTAACTTAAATTCTGAAAATTCTGTTTCGATTTTAACAAATCTGACTTCAGAAATGGATTCCTTGCGAAATTCTACGTATAGAAAGTATATTTTTCAACTTTTCCAGGTAATAAAATGTTCAACCCGGGGGAAAAAAAGGTAGTAAAAACTAACCCTCGTTTCTTGTGCTGCCATGGCGTTTTTTGTGGCGTCCCAAAAAGTTTATGTGGCGTCGATGACAGTTTCCGTCTGTGTCGTCCCGTTTTTCGTGGCGTCCCGAAAGGTTTCCATGGCGTCGATGACAGTTTTCGTCTGTGTCGTCTTGTTTTTCGTGGCGTCCCTTGGATTTCTGGGTGACGTAACAAAAGTTCTGGTCTGTGTCGTCCCGTTTGTGGTGTCGTCGCATAATTTTGTGGTGGCGTCTAGAAACATTCCATGTTTAACAGGCGTTATGTAAATTTTGGGCATCTGTGTCGTCCCATTCGTGGTGTCGTCGCATAATTTTGTGGTGGCGTCTGCAAACATTCCATATCTAATATACGTGATGTAAATTTTACGAATTTTCAGCATTACACAAATATACTTGCAAAAAATCGTTTGACCCCACACCACTAACCTCACAGCAGCAGCAACAACAACCGCTAATTTTCAGGTAAATAATCATGCCTTTTGAATCTCAGGACATAGATGATGTAGAGTATGAGGCCAGGCGTGAGGCCGCAGCTGAAATAGAGGAACAAATTCCGGTATATATCACACAGCAAGAGTCTGAGAACATAGGTCCCGCGATCACTGAAGGGCAAGGGGCTGTAAACGCGGCTGAGAAGTATATTTCTGCCTACCCCAATTTGAAGTCAGAAATAAGTGTGAAGTTATTTTATCAGGGTGGTGCCACACAGCACGTAGAGGCGGAACCCACCTCAAACCAACTGGCTAGAGCGTTAGTTTTAATGGGAAAGTTAGATACACTCGCCCCATTTATGAACCGTGAAAGGGGGATTGCACTGTGCGGAAAGGTCAAACGAGCCGCGGACTTGAAACGTTCCGCAAAAGTAGTTAAAGCTTCAGACGAATTGTCCGAAGACGAGTTGTTGGCTGCTTTATTAGCCAAGCGTGCAAAGCGAACCGAGTCTGTGAGCATCCCTGTAGCGACCGCTGTTGAAGCACCCCTGGCACCCCCAATTGAAGTTGATCTCTTGGGTGACGTTATCCATCCCGAAGCTGCCGGAGCTGCTGAACCCGAGCCCCCCAAGGGTCTTGCTCAAACTTTAGGCGATTTACTCGGAGCGTCTAAACGACCTCGGCGTACATAAGGTGTTTACTTCTTGTCTTTCCCATTTTCTATGTCTTCGCATCGTAACTGACTGGTGTGTATGTGTATGTTCTTTTGTTGCGATGTGCAGGTATGGGCGACTATGACTGGGAGGCGTTTTACAACGCTGAAAAGTATATGGGTCACGTCTTAGTTCAGCATTGCTTAGCACGTAGAAATCGCTTGCTTAGCACGTAGAAATCGCTTCGGCTGTTTTAGAAGTTTGGGCAGCAACTGAAATATTTGCAACTAGCAGCAACTGAAATGTTTATATTTTTATAAGAGTTAAGAATTTTATTTTTTTAACTGCTTCCTGAAAACCCTGTTTCACTTGCATCCCAACACAAATCCCCTGCTTGCATTGCATATAGTATAGTGCAATTTCACTAAAAAACTTTTAATATCTTTGCATAGTATGTAGAAGTTAAATAGGTGATTTTTAATATTACGTAATTATTTCTTTAGGGTTTTCTCTTGTATTTATTAATCATTTATTATCGTCTTTAGGGTTTTGGGGGGGCGTTATAATCAGTAGTATACTACCGGGGTATCCAAGTTGGCGAATATTGCTGGCTGGTCCCAAATCTCCGGTTTTCTTATTACCGAGTGATTACTGTATTGATATTGATAATTCTGGAATCACCAAACGATGAAAGGTCTTCACTTGATAAATAAAGTGTACGTTCAGATATTACACTCATGACTATCTCTATTTATAATATCAATATAGTTTTTATTCATTTCAATATCTTCCTTTGAATCTCTATTCAATGGTAAAGGTAATTCAATGTTTCCATTATACATATCGTCATATAGTTTTGGTCTTTTGATATAATCATCAACAATCAATTCAATATAAAATGTGGATAAATCAGGGTACAAAATCTGAGCATTTTTGATTAAGTGTTCACGTTCCATAATTTACCAAAACATTATTATTTTTATCTGATATCACATTTTCGTCAATAGATGTATACTTATTTGATTGTGATTTCTCTATACTTCTATCAAATGATGCCATTCTTTGAGGACCTTTGTTTGATATATAATCAGCCAATAATCTTGCTTCTAAGGGTGCGTCGTCATGCAAGTAATTTTTGTCGATATCGAAATTTACTCCTAACAGTCCTAATGGATTTAAATCTTCTGAAATTCGATTGTTAAATTCATCACTTCCAACATTTTTTTATGAAAGATTTCTTGCGTCATTCAAAGCATTTCCGAACATCAACACATCAAGTCCGGTCCCTATAGTATTAAATGTAGATTTCAATAAATTTACCTTATTAACTTTGTTATTCTTTGGCATTTGAAAGAATTGTTTGAGATTATGCGGCGAAGTGATATATTGATACGGTGCTTTGAATAAATCATAAGGGTTCTTGTTTTCGAAGTAATGAAACAACTTTCTATTTGAATTTGATGGTATTTTCAAAGCTCCCGCAGTGGCCCAATCAGTTACAACTCGATGAATATTTTGCGGTGCATTTCCATTGACTTTATGAGTGTGTATATGTGATAGAAATGGATTGAACGTCGTTGATTAAACATTGAATTTCTCACCGACATGAATGGATTTCGCACCGCCCAAAGATGTCCCGAACAATTCAATGTCATGATTAGGATACTTTTTCAACGTGTCTAAATATACCTTTTCAGCCCTTAAAAATGAATCTCGTGTTTCATGTTTACCTTTAATCACCGAAAATATGTCCGCTTTATCTTCATTTAAGTAGGATGGATTTGACGACGCACCGTGATATGCAATATGTATTTGATTATTTCCATTATTGAGTACTACGGCGTCATAATTTGAAAGCTCCGGGTCGATATTGAATCGATTGTTGAGAATATCTTTATTCAATTGTCTTTGAGCGGTCACATAGGTGTTATGTTCATAACCGCCCGGATATAATAAATCAGATTGATAATTTCTTGAACCGAGATAAGAAGATATTCCAACATGGAGAGCCTTTTCCCTAAGACTATTGGGAAACGATTGTTGAATTTGTGACGGTTGCAAATCACCTAATTGTTTGAACAAGCTATTCATTTGAACTCTATATCGTTTCTTTTCACTTTCATTTGACTCATACCTTTTATATAAATCTGAAACTGAATTAGGAGTATCCATGTTATTAGGAAAACTGAATATCTTACTTGATGAATTCAGCACTTTGTTATTGCAAAAATTATTCAACGGTGAGCACAAAGACTCTTGCATAATATAATAACATAGACTATATAAATGACTTGTAAGTATTCAATATCTCAATACACTAAAGACAAAGCAAATAAACTGAATGTATATGTCAAGATATCAACAAATAAAGATAAGAAGATTGATGTATTTGATAAGACAAATCATAGAAAGATAGCGAGTGTCGGTGCGTGCGGTATGATGGATTATCCATCTTATATAAAATCAAAAGGTATTCACTTTGCAAACAAAAGAAGAGAGTTGTTTAACCTCTTAGCCGGTAGCCGTTACGATATCGTAACAAACCACCCGCGGTCCTTTTGGTTTCGCATGCACGTGTGCTCACCAAAAAGGGTTAGACGAACTCTAGACATGATACAACCTAGGGTATGTGTGCATAGTGAGCATGCATGCATCACTCCATGGCAGATTTGTATGGGATACACATACACTCTTATCATATTCATAACAATTTGAACCGACAATAATGCTTTTTATAGCCAATTTTGAAACGGAAATCGGCTCAAATCTGCATGATTTAGACAACTTTGACATTGATATGAATGTGCATGACCATATATGTTCAGGGTATGCCACATTCAACCATCACATATCGATATATGGGTGCTAAGGGCTATACATCCTCGCTTATATGTGAAATACACGCAGACTAATCGCTTAACTATGGAAGACATTGCTTAAGTATGAAAAACATTGAAGAATCGCATGTTTTTTTCATGTTTTTTTCGTAAAAAGGCCACGTATATCGAGATGTAGGCACATTTAACTCAACGTATGACTGACAAAAGTTTAAACATGGCCAAGGCCGATAGCATCGTACTAACGGCAACCGCTTAAGAGACCTTAGGCGACCAAGAATCGCTTTTGCGTAAAATCGATTGCTAAAATTTGGAGAAGTTTTGCTTGTATAATCGGTATATCTCACGATATATATGCCATAGATGTTCATACAATAGCTCAATTTGTAGTTGCGATAGGTGTCGAAAACATATATAATCACCGTGGCATGCTTATGTATGTGAGCACCACACCCGCTTCCCACACAAAACATGCATTTTTGGCCGGAAATAGCGTTACCGGCTAAGAGCTTAAGCTAAGACACAATAAATACAAAAATAAGATAGGGACAAATAGTTACTATGCTGATAAGTTATTATGGTGATAATGCGACAAACAAATACAAGTATTTTGTAAATCGTCATAACCAAATGATGAATAAATGTTTGATAATATTTGACGACCCCTCGAAAAGCATGATGATTGTTCGTTACCACCCGATTTATGTTTCAATAACCATTTAATAATAGTCGATGATGTTCATTGATTAATCTATACTATCCAAAGACTAGTCAATAATCTTTGCTAACGTGATGATAACAATCAATTGCTACTTGAAAATAACATATGACTACTCGATAATATTTGATGACTATCGAGAATTCTCGATTACCACTTGTTAATATTCGATGACTACTCGATAATATCCAATCACTACTCGACAATATAAGATAACTACTCCACAATATTCAATGATTACTCAGTAACAATATATACCTACTCGATAATATTCGATGACTACTCGATAACAATCGATTGATTGTTCGATAATACTTGATGACTACTCGATAACATTCGATGGCTACTCGATAATATTCGATAGCTGCTCGATAATATTTGATGACTACTCGATAATATTCAATGACTACTCGATAACAATCGATGGCTACTCGGTAACATCCGATGACTACCCGATGATGTTCGATTGACTACTCGATAACATTCGCAGACTGCTCGATAATATTTGATGACCACTCGGTAACATTCGATGACTACTCGATAATATTCGATAACTTCTCGATGATATTTGATGACCACTCGATAATATTCAATGACTACTCGATAATATTCGATGATTGCTCGATAACATCCGATGACTATTCGATGACATTCGGAAATTGCTCGATAACATTCGTTGACTGCTCGATAATATTCGGAGACTACTCGAAAATATTCGATTGACTGCTCGATAACATTCGAAGAGTGCTCGATAATATTTGATGACTGCTCGATAATACTCGATGACTACTCGATAATATTTGATGACAATTCGATAATATTCGATGGTAACTCGATGACATTCGATGACTACTCGGTGATATTCGGACGCCACCCAAACTGAAATGACACAGACCAAAATTTCCATTTACGCCATAGAGAATTTTTTGGGACGCCACCCAAAACAATACGACACAGACCAAAACTTCCATCGACGCCACTAAAACTTTTTGGACGCCACCCAAAACCAAAATGACACAGACCAAAACTTTTGTTACGCCACCCAGAAATCCAAGGGACGCCGTGTTATATGGGACGACACAGACATTATTTCATACAGATGCCATGTTATTTTTCGCGGACGCCATGTTATATGGGACGACACAGACATTGTTTCATTCAGATGCCATGTTATTTTTCGCGGACGCCATGTTATATGGGAGGACACAGATATTATTTCATACAGATGCCATGTTATTTTTCGCGGACGCCATGTTATATGGGACGACACAAACGAAAACTGTCATCGACGCCACTGAAACTTTTTGGGACGCCACGAAAAACGGGACGACACAAACCGAAAATGACAATATGATGGTATGACATTATGACAGTAGCCTGTCGTCCCCGACCAGAGTACTAATCCTTAAGGGTAGGGTGCAGTTGGGTTTTCATTTTCGATGTTCTGTGACAAAACTGTATAACTGCCGCGAAAGTAGTATGATGTAGCGTTTACGGACAGAATTTTCCCCCACCACAAAAACCCTAGGGCTGCGCCCTAGGGTTGGGGTAAAATCCAATCCCCAAACCCTACAACATTCTACTATCCTCCAAACCCTAGGATGACGTGTCAATTTTCCGGTGAGCTTCCGGTGAATTTATCCGGTCCGGTGAGCTTCCGGTGAGCTTCCGGTGAATTTATCCGGTTCGGTGAGAGTTTCCGGTGGAATAAATATAAATATGATAAATTAGAAAAAAATAATTTATCATCTGTTTCTCCAATATTCCTTTCCATACGAAACAAATATTTCTTCATTCTTCTTTATATCTTTTTTTAATCGAACATTCCCGACAGAATTTATTACAGCATTATTTTTGCATTTTATTTTCTTGGCTGTTTGAGGAGTGCAATCATTAAATTTACCGGCTACGGAATTTGTTTTTGATGCATCATAAAATAAATTTTTATTTTTCTCCCAAATGTGCGTTCGTTGATTTAATGGAGGTAGTTGATTTGATATCAATTTTTGTGTGCCAACGGTATACCTACCAACTAATTTATCTTTTTTTAAATCTTCTTTAGCGTATACACCCAAACCTGAATTGGGAATACTACTTTCACTTATATTAACAACTCTATGAACATAACAATATGGACTATATTTACATGTCATGTTGCGACATTGGTTCCCACTACTTTTAGAAATAGCAATGCAGCGCTCACAAGGTGTTTTCTTCATTAATATGACATAACATTAAAATTGTAGCTAAACTTCTACAATAAACATAAACTAACTTAAAAAATAAATATTATAACTTAATTTAATAAAATGATTTCGGTAGTTAAATATAATAATTTTGATATTGAAAAATTGAGTATTGAAAATGTTGATTTTACAAAAATAAAAAATAAATCTAAACCATATAAGTTTATAAGTATTCAATATGATCAAAAGCCGTTATATTTGGAAACACCGAAAATGCATTGTCCATTTGGAGTTAACAACTTTGAAGGTAGTGACCGGTATAATATTTCGTTTAATTTAGTTGAAGATATGGAAAATATTATATTAGCTATAGAGGATAAAATTGTAAATCATATTTATGAAAATCAAATAAAATATTTTTCCAAAGATACTTTTAAACTTTCAAACTTGAAAGAACTTTTTAATAGCTCGATCAAAGTAAATCAAAATAAGAATTATTCAAATTTATTTAAATGTCAAATAGATAATGCTGATAGTGATTTATATGATAGAAAAACCGGAGAGGATTTGGAAATTACAAAAGAGAACACATTGAATACAAAAATCCAATCAATAATTAGAATTCCTGGATTTTATATCATGAATAAAATGTATGGTATTTCATATAAAATTGATCAAATGCTTTTAGATAAAAATAATATTACAAATGAAAAAATATTTTTATTCACTGATGATATATAATAAAGAAATAAATGAGTAAATCAATCACCGAGAAACAAATACAAGATTTCTATTTAGACCCGGAAATAGGCTTATCAAATATAAGTTCATTCACATCAAAATTAAAAGCAAAAGGATATAAAGTTACACAGAAACAAGTAAAAGAGGCTGTCGAAAAGACTGAAGTTAATGAAACTTTTTCTCAAAAAAAGAAAATAAATAAAAAGGAATTATTTCCAATTTATGGTAAAGATCCAAACAAAAATTATATTCAGGCAGACTTAGCATTTATTCCAAAATTTAAAAAACAAAATAAAGGGTATGCAGTGATATTAACGGGAATTAATATAAATACAAGAAAAGGATATGCTTTTGGGTTAAAATCAAAAACTATAAAAGATAAAAATAATAAAAATATAGAATCTGCGGAAGGTGTCATTCCCGCAATGAGAAAATTGATTAAGGATTCCAAAATGAATGTATTAACAACGGACAACGGTAGTGAATTTATAAATAAAGCCATAAAGAAACTTTTGGAAGATAACAATATTGAACATTATTTGAACGAACCCGAAGACCATAGTACAATGGGTATGATTGAGAGATTTAACAGAACATTAAAATATAAATTAGAACTTTATTTTAAAAGTAAAGATACCGTCAATTGGATTAATAAATTAGATACTATTGTAAATAATTATAATGAAACGAAAAATGTAGGAAATATAGATAAGTCTGCACCAAATGATATGAATGAAGATAGAGTATTAAGAAATATTTTATTAAAAAGAAATATATTAACAAAAATACTTTCTAAAATTGATATTAAACCTGGAGACAAAGTTAGAATTAAAATTAAAACTAAAACTTTTGATAAAGAAACTCAACGATGGTCAACTAAAATTTACAAAGTTAAAAAAATGGAAGGCTTGTCTTATGTAATAGAAGACAACAACGAAACTTTAGCTAGAAAATATAAACCAAGAGAATTATTAGAGGTAAAAGGTAATGTTTCAAATAACGGTAAAGATAAAGATGAACTTACCGTGAAAGAGTTAGTAACAAAACAAAATAAAAAAGAAAGAAAAACTAAACGCGAAGGTGTTTCAGCTTCAAATAAATTAGCAAAACGCACTCGTAGTCAAAATAGAAATAATAATGAAAATGAAGAAGAAATTGATTTAAGATAAGTTATATCCCTCAGGTCGTAATTGATATGGGTTTATTTTATCAACTTCTTCCAATTGTTCTTGTATCTCTTCAAACTCTGGATTCAGTTCGTCCAAGGTGCCTTTTAAGTTTGACAACCATCCTTTTGCATATATCTTCTTTTCAATTTTAGTCTCAAGTCCTTGAGGTGTCAAAAATTGAGGTAATTCAATATGTAATGCAGATTCGATGCTTTGACCTTTAACATTTATGGTGCATTTTACAATAGGCTTGGAGATATGCTTTTTTTGTTTTCTAATCACATTATATGTCAACTCTGCAAATTTATCATCAATTTTATCAGTTTTATTCTTAACCATTTGTACCATTGATTCATGATTAATAATTTTACTGTTTTGGTGTGACAAATAAAAACCTTTACTTTTGGTAAGAGGCTCAGCATTTGAGAATTTTAATGTGTATGATTTTGGACCGGTGGCTGCATATTCTATACATTCCTTACCTTCTAACTCGTCCGTTAATTCGCCCAAAAAGTCACCTAAATCATTTTTATATACATGGTCATTAACTCCTTCTTTTTCAATATATATACAAGAGTCTGTATCAGTATATAACACATTGTCAAACCCCACCTTTTCACACAAATCATACAACTTTAATCTTGCATACGCGGTTGTAAATACCCCTATGATTTCACTTGTCGAGCACTTGTCCGGACCTTCAAAATATTCATCTTTGAATCGATAATTCATAATACATTTTTCATTTCCTTCTATACCGGCAAATTCGTAATTCATTTCATATTCTTCGTCGAAAACCATTGCATAAAACTCACTTGGTTCACTTATAATTTTAGTTTTCATTTTGTTCAATTGTTGTACCCATTTGCCCCAGAGCGCACACAAGTAAAGCTTTGCCACCGCTCGCTTTCCTGGATTTTTCTTGATTTGAGATTTGTCCAAATGAATACCTTCTCTTTCAAAATATTGTTGAATGTACTTATCTTTATCCATTTCAGTTTTAACCCATTCAGGGTATCCACTTGCTTCTTGTTTGATTTTCAAAAACTTGTTTACATAAGGTGCAAACAATTTTGTGCTACGCTCTTTCCAATGTCTAATTTCATAAATTTCCAATAATTCATATCCCATATCGATTGCTTTGTCAACTTCAATTGTTGAGAAAGTACCTTCTTGTTCATGTAAAGTAAATTTCAATTTACCATTGTCTCTACATGGTAACACCGGAAATTGTAGGTCTTTTGGAGGTTTAACTTTACAATAAATAACACCAAAAAACTTTTCAGTTTGATTTTTATACCTCGATAGATATTCTTTAACCGAAACATTTTTAAATTGCTCGTCAAAACCGATAGGATACTCGCAATACTTCATAACCCAAGGGTATAAACTAGTAAAATCTAGATATCTCAATGTTTCACCAAATTTCTTTTTCCAATATAATTGTTCAGGGTTTGTTCTACCTCCAAAAAATGCATCTCTAATTACAAGATCAGGTTTGTAAGTTTTCATAAAGTCAATTACTGATTTTTCTATTTTCTTTAATGTATTCCAACCACACCCATATATATCTTCAACAATATATCCTAAATTTTGTATTATTTGTTTTTTTTCTTTCGTTTTTCTATCTAAATCTCCATAAGTAGTACTAGAGTCTCTTGATACATTTGCTTTTTGATTGGGGTTGTAAATTGCAGGATTTCCATGAAATCGATCACCATTAAATTCGAATATTTCATTTGTTTCTTCGCAATAACCGTCCGCTATGAAGTTTGTTTTTGGAATTTTATATTCTTTCATTATTTTGATACCTTTAGAATGTTCCAAATAATTGATCCATTCAGCACACACTTTACTTTGTTTCTCAATTCTATAATATCCAATGCTTTTTTTAGGCATAATGTCTTTTCGATGAATATGTTGGGCAGTCGATGCAATGGTCATAAAGTTGAAAGGGTCGGTTTCACATGCTTCCAACAATACACTACGATATTCTAAACATGATTTTCGAAGTATCAAAACATCGTTTGAACAATACTTTCGTAATTCATTTTTATTGTTCCAAACAAAATTTTTGTCATCACATTTTTCATTATACCAAATATCGAATTTTTCTTTATCTTCACATTTCATATTTTCCGGACAAAAATGGTGTCTATTAGGTATTTTCCCGGTATAATTCCAATTTTCTTTTTTGTTGAATAAATGAGGATAGTATCCTTTTTCGACATCATTTTCCAAACCCCAAGTTTTGGGTAACTTTGCAAGACCACAACTAAAATGGTTTATCGAGTCAATTAGTGTGACTCCTAAATAAGTCAATTTCATTATTTTGTTTCCAACTCTAATAATTTCTGGCATTTTTTTCTTATCATCAAATTTATGCATTACTAATAATGCTTCAAAAATCAGCAAAAAATCGTACGCTTTGCCATTGTGAGCAACAAAGGTGTATCCTTTATGCTTTTCACTAAATAGAAATTCTAAAAAGGATTGCATGTCATAATGTTCAAATCCCTCAACCAAATTGTCTTTGCTTTTTGGATTTTTTGTGTCATCTAAATATTGAGTAATTGCTAAATTCATATGATGTTTAAAATGAAAGTCTTTAGTTTTTTCATTTAAATACTTTGTCTCTTGAGTACATTCAAAATCAAAAAAAGCTAATTTCTCAATAGGGTCTTTCTTCTTGACTTGTTGAATATAACATTTGTGATTATTTAAGTCACAATATTCTTCACAATTCTTACATGTTGAATGACCACATATATGTTTAATTTTGGTCTCATAATGTGTGTTACATTCTTTGCAATAATGAATCTTATCACAAGTAGATTTTACATGATGGTCATAACAATCCTTATTAAAAAAGAATCGATCACACTTGTCACAATATATTTTATGCATCAAACTTTTATTTTGTCGATTTTTCTTATCTTTAAAAATGCATTTACTACTTTTGCAACGCGTGCATGATTTCGAACGAGTATCCAAAAATGCAATGATGTTTGTGATTGGTTCGTAATGTTTTTGAATAGGGTCATAACAAATATGATACACATTTTTATTTTCGTCATATATTTGATCATCACTATTGAAAGGATAGATTTTTACTTGTCCACATATACTATTTTCTTCATATACAATAATGTGTGCATTTAATATTTTCTCATATATTGGAAGGTCTCTTAAATCAATTTGCTTATGAGACTCAATACCGACCAATTTCCTAATTTCCTCTCCTAGTTTTAATCGAGTTGACGGTCTTGTGAACTTGGTTAACGTGTTCCAAAATGTTTTATTCGTTTCTTTACAATGTAAATGTTGCAAAATAGCTAAAGAAATATCAAAACATTGATTATTATTATTGTTCAATGTAATGCAACTTTTCTTTTTGAATCGTTCTTCTTTATTTCTTGATTGTGGATTTGAAGAACCACCTTTAATTGCTTTAACGGTGTGGACAAAGAGAGTAATACTTTTAATAAACCCATGTTCTTTTAATTTTTCACTTTGAGCTATTTTTTCGATAGCTTTTTGTAAATTTTCAGGATGATAACCTAAATAAATGTCATCATTTTTTATTACATAATTATCTTCAAATTGTAACTCAAATGATATCAATTGTTTGTCATCACTTGATGCTTCGGGAACAAATCTACGTAAACCTTTTATTTCAAAAAGATTAAAATCTATTGGACCGTAGATATCTTTTCTAGTTTTAAATTTATCGATATACTCGGTGCGTTTGGTTTTTTTAATTTCTTTGATATTTTTGATATCAGTTTTTACATTATTTACAAATTTGTTAACCTTTTCATTTTTCTTTTTATTTATATTTTTTCGTGAAATTTCACGGTATTTTTTGAAAGTTTTAGATTTTCCATCGTATTTGTCTTTAATTTTTGTTTTCAACGATTTTTCATAATCATTTTTTGTAATAATTTCTTTAGATTTTTTTCTTCCATTTATTATTTTAAAACTTTCTAGAATATCTTGTAAATCAGCAAAATCTTTTCTAGTTTTTGCATCCTTCATTTCAATGTTGAAAGCTTTCCATTGACTAGGTGTAAGTTTAATATTTGAGGTGTTAAGTTTGGACATGGGAGAGGCTTTTATAATATATATATAAGATTATTTCTTTAAGCTCAATTGGGTTAGTACATTGGACTAAAAAATCACAATAATTTTGAGTATTGTGTTAGTAATTCATACTGTTTTGGTATGTCGAATGATGATTTTTTAAGAGCTTGAATCATATCATCAATAGTGATATTGTATAATTTGACGGAATTTGCTTTGATGGGCAAACCTCTTTTAATTCGTAAATTTAATATACGTTGTTTTAAAACTTTATCTTTGTTAATCTTGTAATGTTTAGCCACATCTAAATTGTTTTTTTCTGCTGATTTTTTGTAATAAGTATTTCCAAACTTTGAAATAACTTTCTCCATATATATGGGATATAATATAATAACCAAAAATATTTTTAAATTGTTTAAGTTATATAAAAATGGACATTTTAAACAATTCATGTGATTTTAAAGCATTTGTTTCAGGAATTATTCTTATTATAGGGGCTGTTTTTACGGGAATTAGATATAGTCGTTGTGAAACTATAAATTCACCTTGTATAAATTGTAAAAGGAAAATACTAGAACAAGAAGAAAATACTATAATGTTTAGAAATTTTAATTTCTTTTTATATCTATTATATTCTAATAAAACAATGGGTTACCGCAAAGGTGAGAAAATAACAGATGAAAAAACTTTAGAAAGATTGAAAAATGCAAGATTAAAAGCTTTAGAAGTACGAACATTAAAAGCCGAAGAAAAAAAAAATATCAAAATTGCAAAAGATCTTGAAAAACAAAAAGAAATATTAGATGCAAAAGAAGTTATTAAAAATCACCAAAACCCGGAAAAGGACGAAATTGAAATTCAACCGGAAGTAAAAAAAGAAGTTGTGAAAAATAAAAAAATAAAAAATAAAAAACCAACAGTTATTATTGAGGAAATACATGAAAGTTCTAGTTCTAGCGAAAGCGAACCGGAAGTTATAGTTAAAAAGAAAAGAATTTCCAAAAAAAGAAATAATAAAAATATAGATAATAGCCCTCAATCACCTCAAAAAACCAATACTCATTATGATAAAGCTTATAGATCATTATTTCCTGAACTTTAATATTAATAGAAAACTTAAATGTTACAAACTCAAAAATTAAAAAATAAAGATTATGAAATTAAATTACCGAAAGGCGGTGCTTTCAATATAAATACAAACCCAGATTTTATTAATATGCATTCCGTTATATTGGCGGTGGCAAAACGAGGTGTAGGTAAAACTTGCAGCTTTTCTAATTTATTAAGGCTAATGAAAAATAATAATGCATTAGACCGTTTAATTTTAGTTAGCCCTACATACCATAATAATCAACATTATTTTAAAGATTTACCATTGGACAATGAAGATATATTAGAACCTTCAATTGAAGCTCCCCAAAAAATAGAAGAAATTCTTGACACCGAAGCTCAAGAATACGAAGAATATCATGAAAAGTTGAAAAGATGGAAGAAATTAAATAAAATGTTAAAAGATAAAACAAAATCAATTCATGATATTCCAAATGAATTATTGATTGAATTTGAGGACACAATGTATAATCCACCCGAACATAAGTATAATGGTAAAAAGCCGGTGATTGTGGTTTTATTCGACGACGTACAAGGAAACGACATTATGTTGCCAAGAGCTAAATTGAATCAACTTGTAACTACTCACCGTCATAAAGGGAAACTTAAAAATGGGGCTTTGGGCGTCTCATTATTATTTGCTACACAAAATTACACGTCAAATCAAATGGGATTAAATAAAAGTATTCGAGGAAATTTAACTCATTTATTAGTTTTTAAAAATAAAAATATAAAAGAGCTAGAGAAAATTGCGGAGGAATGTAGCGGTGAGATTAATCAAGATACCTTTTTTCAAGTTTATGATAAAGCAATTCAATCAGCACATGATTTCTTATTCATTGATTTACATAAAAAATCTACACATCCTAGTGGCTTTAGAAGGAACTTTAATGAATTTATTATCCCAAATACTTTGGAATAAATGAAAAACAATTAATTAAAAAAGTTTTACACAATTCTAAAAAATTCTGCCGACATAGTCTTTTTCAGCGCGAAATTCTGTGTAAGATGAACTGTTTCAAAAATTATTATAGAATTATTTTTTTGGAATTATTTTTAAGCGTAGAGCGAAAAAAGGCAAAATTAATTTTCAAAATTTTAAAATATTAATTTCTTTTGCATGAAATTTTTATGGCAATTCATGTTTAATATAAAAAAGAGTTTTGCAAAGAAAATTTTTGAAAAAATATATTTTTGCGACTTTTATGGACATTTTTCGATAAAATTAGCTATTTCATAATATTCAGGGTTAAAAACCGACATTAAATATACTTTTTTTCAATTTTTTGACTTCACAGTAAGATTCCTCGCAAAATTTTACGTATAATACATGTGCGGTGCTAGGGGGTGTCATATGATGTCATACATGTCATACTGTCATACTAGAGTTCCCAGGGAAAAAGGTAGCGGAATTTTAAGTTCCTTTTCGTTTTTACCGTCGACTGACAGCGCGCGCGACTCGATCGTAAAAAGAGGCTTTCGTTCGTTTCAACTACCGCGCGCTCGATCGAGCGATTTACGATTTACGATTTACGAACGTACTGTTTACGATTTACGTTATTTCAAAAGCCAATGAAACGCGTGTATTTTATTTTAACGTAATCTCATTGGACATTGAAGTAGCAAGTAACGTAAATCGTAAATGGTACCATCGTAAATGGTACCATCGTAAATGGTAAATGAAATGCAAACTGAAATGTAAACGAAGCTTTTCAAAGGCATTTGGGCGGCGCAAGAGCAACGAGCAGCAAGAAGCTCACTGAAAAGGTAATATTTATGGCACTGTTTGTTGATGATGAAGCCTGTGAGGATCTTGTGTTAAGCGGGCAACAAAATGAGTTGCCTATTCCAATAGAGGGTGACCCAGAAGAGTACATACCTAACCCAAAAAATCCGGAGCAGTTTTACAACTTTCATCGGGAATATACTCCGCCTTTTCCCACACGCCCTAAACCTGAGTTAGGCACTGCTAATGCCCGGTGTCCAATAGTTATAAAAAAACGCGTTGTGGGCAGACTTATTACCGAACGTTGTGGAGGCAAAGCCAACGGCTGGAACGGTTTTTGCAGTTACGCTCACTGGGCATTATTTCAAGAACTTGTATCTGTTTGTTATTCAAAAGCTATTTACATGCGTTTGCCTACAGCTTTTGAGCCGACCGATTACCCACCGATTTGTGACGACCTGTGTCAACTGTTTGTAGATGCGCTTGACTTTCAAAAAGCGGAACAAGTAAAAGAGACTGACAAAATTACGCTATCAGCCCTCCAACTCTCCAGCGACGCATCTTTTCAGGCATTGCAAAAAGCAAATAACCTTCAAAGTAACTCTGCTCAACAACGCGCCGAAATGCGTAATCGGAACACGCTTCAAAGACAGGCGTTGTCGCTTTCTCCTCCACCTCACCCTAGGAGGCATTTACAATCGCCTACTCCCCAAACTTCTATGGATAATAGGCTGGAAGAGCTTGAAAGAAAGCTTGAGGAGCTTGCCACTGAGAATGCCCAGCTAAAAAACGAAAATGCCGCCCACGAAAAAGTCAGGCTGTCGCTCGTTTCAAAGCTGGCGGTCAAAAACGAAACAACGCCTGCAGAAGTTGAAAAGAACTTACCCACTTATGAAGAGTTGGTTAAAGAAGAGTTGGTTGACTTTTAAGTGTTTATGTGCTGTTTTGTGTGTGCAGAAATATGGCGTCCGATTCTGCTCAACCATGTAAGAAACGTGGGCGTCCCTCCCAATCGGACGAACCTAGAGAAATATTTGTTAAGCATAGTGAGATGCGCCCAAGATATTTGAGGCATTATGTGACAGGGGCACAATACTGGGATATGCTTAAGGGGCATCTTGAGGGAGACGAAGGATATGTTGACTGCGAAACTTTCAATAGGTTTAAATCGGAGTTAGTCTCCGATGCTACTTCCGATTTTGTTAGAACTACTTTAGAGAACCACACTATTGAGGTAGAAAGTTTAACTGAAACTGTGGAAGAGTTAAAGGCTCAAGTTGAAGTTATGACTAGGGTCAACACCGATGTTTCAAGAAAAAATACTATTCTTGAAAACAAGGTGGAAACCCTTGAAGCCCGGCTCAAAGTTGTGGAGGGCTTAACTGAATCTTTTGCAGTTTTGTACCCCTCCAGAAACGAGGTTGAAGATATGATAAATAAGTAGATAGTAATATGATAATAAGTGGTAAGAGACACTTTGTACAATAGTATAATATATAGATATATATCTAAGTATAGTTGAGTTACTTGTACCTTGAATAATTTTGCAGTTTGCATATTAATACTAGTTAATACTTAATATTATTAATGAAATATATCATACATTATAAGGTGTGTTTAATAGGATATTACTATTATCAAAATCGTATTATATTATTTTGACCGTATAGAGTGATCAACTAATCTATTCGTAAATTGAAAAGTGCTATGTATATCTACAATTTATGTTTGATTTACTGAAAACCGAATCAGTTTCAAAAGCTAAAGTAGATGTACGGAAAGTTTTGAAAGGCTAATTTTATTTGAGTCCGGAAGGCGAATTTCATTATTTTGACCGTATAAAGAGATCAACTCATCTATTCGTAAATTGAAAAGTGCTATGTATATCTAGAATTTATGTTTGATTTACTAAGAACCGAATCAGTTTCAAAAGCTAAAGTAGAAGTACGGAAAGTTTTGAAAGGCTAATTTTATTTGAGTCCGGAAGGCGAATTTCATTATTTTGACCGTATAAAGAGATAAACTAATCTATTCGTAAATTGAAAAGTGCTATGTATATCTAGAATTTATGTTTGATTTACTAAGAACCGAATCAGTTTCAAAAGCTAAAGTAGAAGTACGGAAAGTTTTGAAAGGCTAATTTTATTTGAGTCCGGAAGGCGAATTTCATTATTTTGACCGTATAGATTGATAAACTAATCTATTCGTAAATTGAAAAGTGCTATGTATATCTAGAATTTATGTTTGATTTACTAAGAACCGAATCAGTTTCAAAAGCTAAAGTAGATGTACGGAAAGTTTTGAAAGGCTAATTTTATTTGAGTCCGGAAGGAGAATTTCATTATTTTGACCGTATAAAGAGATCAACTAATCTATTCGTAAATTGAAAAGTGCTATGTATATCTAGAATTTATGTTTGATTTACTAAGAACCAAATCAGTTTCAAAAGCTAAAGTAGATGTACGGAAAGTTTTGAAAGGCTAATTTTATTTGAGTCCGGAAGGCGAATTTCATTATTTTGACCGTATAAAGAGATAAACTAATCTATTCGTAAATTGAAAAGTGCTATGTACATCTAGAATTTTAAAACCCTAAACTCGTCCATCTTTAATATCTTGTTGTGATAATGAAAATAGCCAATTATTGATTGTTTATTATCCTTTTCATCATGGTACGGGGTATGGTGTAATGGGCATTTTCAAAAACATTTTCAAATGATAATAAATAAATATACAAAATGATATTCTTCTATTGATATACTTTTATAAACAACCCATTACCCGCTACCCAATACCTTTTATGTAAATAAACAAATAAATTTATGTTAATATATGTTTATATAATCTCTCACATTCTTCATACCTATCTTCTTTATATCCATGTATTTATTCTAACAATTTATATTTCAAGGCAAATATTGTAAAACTCACTATCTAATTCAACCCCTATGCATTTTCGATTATTGTTTTTACAAGCAATTAAACTAGATCCAATACCCATAAACGGATCACAAACAAGGTCATTTTCATTTGAATATGATTTAATTAAGTATTCCATTAATTCGATTGGTTTCGAACATGGATGTTTGCTTTTATGATTTCCGTTAGAAAATTTCAAAACTGATTTTGGATATCGATAACCGTCTTCACATTTGGTTGGTAATCGAGCGCAATGTTTTGTATATATATTAGTAGTATTTGCACTTGATTTGTAATATGGTTTTCCGGGAGTTTTTTGCGGGTTAAATGTAGGTAGTCTTTTATAAAATATATAAATCATTTCGTGACTTCGCAATGGCATTTGATTTGCATGAAAAAATCCTAATGCTACGGTCTTTTCATATACTAGATCGTAACGAAACCATGCTTTATTGCTTTCAATTATCTTATGTCCAAATTTAGTTGTGGTTAGAAAAATATAACATGTTTTTTCTTTACCTATACGCTTCAAATGTTTCCACAATAAATTTAAATCAATTATTTCTTTATCCCATTTACAAGCGGTTTGGTTATAAGGTAAATCTAATACAAATAAATCTACGGAATTATCATTTATTTTAGGGAAAATATCGAAACAGTTTGCATTATGAATTTCAAACATTAAATTATTAAATTTATTTATTTATTTTATACTAAACAAATTCTAAATGAGACCGCAATTAACCGACGCGTACACCAAACAACAATGTTTAAAAATGATGGATATAACAAATAAAGTACCAAATTCTCAAAAAATGTTTAAAAGTTATGGCAATCTTTCTAAAAATAGCTATAGTATGACCGTACCTAGTTCAAATCCTGAATTATTTTATTTTGATCTAACAAATTCTCCTATAAATCCTATGCATTTGACTAAAGAATTAAAACATGATTTTGATTTTCCAAAATATATTATGCAAGAAGAGTTTTCTTCACAATCCACTCCAATAAGTTTCGAAGAAGAAGAAGAATTGTTGAGTGAAATTGACACTGAAGAAATTAATTCAGGTTTAAAAAGACTTCGTGATGATTTTTCTCCATCTCCGTTAAACACACCCGAAAATCAAGGCGAATCTGGTCCTTCATCAAGGACAGTTGTAAATCCACTATTAAGACAAGCATTATCCTTTTCTTTACCAAGTGATCCCGTTGTTATTACCGGTGTAGATCGAAGAAACCCGACGTCTCCTAATAGAAATTTCTCACCGGCAAAAACACGTTCACGTACTACAAATAACAATTAAAATTTTTATCATATTATAAATTATATGTCTCGAGAAAATTGGATAAAAAAATTAAAAGAATGCTCACGTGAATATCATGCATCAAAGAAAAGCATAACCAAGTCTAAAAATCTAAAAGTTATAAAACCTTCAAAAGTATCCACAAAGCTTGTTGCTCCCAAATTACCTAATTATAAAAAATTACCTGATAATCAAAGCAAAGCTTTAGCCAAAACAATTTTCAATTTGGAAGCTCGCCCGTATATTCGACAACAAATGCAAATTGCTCGTCGTATTCGGGGAAATTTATATTAAAATGAGAATATTAATTTAATAATTTATGAATACATTTTGTAATAATAATCCTTCAAATATATTTTGTCAAAAAGCGAAAATTGTAGATCACACCAATTTTAAAAGTAATGATTTTAAATTTGAAAATAATAAAAGTAATAACAAAGATTCCACGCCGTTTGAGAGAATTCCAAAAATTAAAGATAATGATTTTACATCACAAAAAATAAAGAAACAAACGGCAGAATTATTGAATGCAATACATGCAGATTTCAAAAATATTCCAAATCAAGCAATAAATATTTTTCTTGGAAAAAATACAAATAAATTTGATAATTCCATTCAAAAAAAATATGCTTTAGCCGCAAATTCAGCCTATGCATTTAGTTACGACAATAAAGCAAAATTAAATAAAATAATGAGAGAGCTTCCAAATTTTCAAATAGACCCTACATTAAGCGGGAGAAATTCGGTTACATTAGTTAATTCTATAAATAAAGAAGTAATCATAGCATATCGTGGAAGTGACGCTGAATTTTACAAATTAGAAACCATTTCTAAAAACCCTAATAGGTTAAGTAATTTTGAAGATTGGTATGTGAATTTATTAACAACTATAGGCAAACAACGCACAACTCAAAGATATAACGAAGCATCCCAAAGATATGAAAATGTTTCTAAAAAATTTGGAAATAATTACAAAATTTCGGTAACCGGTCACTCAAATGGAGCCGGACAAAGCAATTTTATTGCCGAAAAATATAATGTCGAGGGTCATCATTTTAATCCAGCTATTAATCCATTGCAAAAACCGGTAAATACACCAACGGAAAAACAATATGTTTATTCAACGGAAGGAGATTTAGTTTCATTACCGGCAAGAATTAAACCACATCCAAATTCTAATTATGAAATTATTCATGTCAATCCAAAACCGGGAACTGAAAATGATCTTGTAAAATTACATGATATAGAGCAAATGTATACCGAAAATTATCTACAAACCGAAAGAGTTTCCACGGCAAGATCTAGATTTGGTTTCGCAAATGCTATAGGCGGTTCAGTTATGGGTGGTTATTTTGGATACTATCAACCAACGAATTCTAAAGATGAACATTATTTTAGAACGACTCAAGGTGTATTAGAAGGTGCATTGTTAAACGAAGCGCCCCCTATTAATTTTACAGATTTTATGGATACCATGGGAGTTAAAGAGAGTTTAGAAGAAAAGAATTATTTACGGAAATATTTAGGGTTGCATCCAATTGAAGAAAAAAATATAGAAAAAGTCCCTAGTTATGACCCAATTACCGAAAAAATTAGAAAAATAACGGGTAGAAAAAAGCAAGATAAAAACTTATTTTCGCCTACAATAGGAGTAAGTTATGAAAATAGAAACATAAATTCAGGTAATTTTAAAAAGGGAATTAAATATGTCGAGTATGACGGCAGTAGTTCAACACCTATAAAAGTCGGTGTAATAAATCCATAAGATATATAATATAAAATGGCAAATTGTAAATATAAAACTGTAAAAATTAAAAAGTCTACAAAAAAAGATAAAAAATTAATGGCAATTTTTGATAATTTAAAAACTGTTCATTTTGGTGCAAAAGGATATTCAGATTTTACAAAAAATAAAGATATAAAAAAAAAATCAAATTATCTTAAACGTCATAAGTCTAATGAAAATTGGAATAAATGTTATACCGCAGGGTCACTTTCTAAACATTTATTATGGGGTGAAACAACTTCATTAGAAAAAAATATTAATAAATATAAAAGAACATTTAATTTAAAATGAATATAAAAAAAGATCTTTTAATTGTGGAAGCCGAAAGAATATTCAAAAATATTCCCAAAGCACATATTGAACTTTTAGTAGATGATTATTTAAATAGAACCGAATATTACACTGAATTAGCCAATGGAAATATCGAAATTTCTAAACCAAAAATTAGGGACACGGAAGCAAATATTAAAAATCAATCTTTTATTAGTATAGATAATGAATAATATAATTTCATCACGAACTATATATTTAAATAGTGAAGAAAATTCGGCAGGTGATTCTCGAAGAATAGATGTAAATATACCTACAGCTTTATTAAATTATAGAGTTACAAGTAAATTACGTGTTGTCTTGAATTCCTTTTCGGCTGCTAAAACATGGTACACTATTAATAATTTTAATGGAATATTCTTTATAGGAAAAATCGATACTAATAAATTATTTCCCGTAGAAATTCCTTTTGCTAATTATACAGAATTAGCTCAATTAGAAACAGTTTTAAGTACAAATATAAAAGCAGTTTTAGATAATGAATTTGCATATACCGGAACGGTTACCATAGAATATAATGGTGACCCTATAGATTATAAAAATAAGTTTAAAATTACTTTATCAATTGCAGTTCCGAATATTAAGTTTGTTTCTTTTTCAGTTAGAAATGAATTCAACGCAAACAATCCTTTGCAAGCTGAACTACAAACTAAAGTTATAGGTCCAAGCAAATATAACGACGCCGACGAAATTTTAGGCGGGCGTGTAAATAGACAAACTAACAATTTATCAAATGTTTCTCAATTAATTGATTTATTCGAAATAAAAACAGCGGACACAATATTCGAAAGTTATTATCCTTGTAATTTGCAAACAAATGATGCACTATATTTGCGAATATCAAGTTTGCCTACTAACAATGTTGAGTCTACAAATTTATCCGCTATAAGTAGTGATAGCACTTCTTTAATTGCTAGCGATATTTTTGGTAAAATTCTTTTACCAAATGACTTGACTACAAACTTTATAGATTTTTTAAATCCAAATGACAATTTTGCTATTGACATTTCAGGATCACAATTGACTGAATTAAAATTTGTCTTGACCGACTCTAAAAACAGACCCATACCTTTAGTTTCCCCCACGGAAGCAAGGGACGGAAGTATAAGTTATTCTATGTCAATAATTATCAAAGAACTTTCACAATTTTAAAATTTTTTATTTATGTTACTAATATATTATATATAAAAGAATGTCTTTGCCATTAACTCTTGCGTACGCACTTCAAAAAGTTTCCGGGTATAGCACTAATTATTTTAGGCTTGAAACCACAAATCAAGACACCGCAACAAATAATTCTACAATCACTCTAAATCTTCCGTCAAACGTAATTATAAATTTAAAATCCCTTTCGATGCATTGTGAAGCTCGAGCGAACGATGCCAATATTACCATTCCGGGAGGTGCTGATTTTTTGAGAACAATGCTTCCAAATGGTTTAGACAAATTAATCTCTCGGGTAGAATGCACGGCTGGAGGTGTGCAAATCCAAAGTGGTTATAATGGTTATAGCACCGTCGCTACGGTTCTAGACAATTTACAAACTACTTTAAATAAAGAAATTAGTTATCAAAGAGTTTTACAAAACCAAGAAATTGAAGTGACCGACCTTGATTATTATAAAACATTTCGACCTTTTATAATTCAAGAATTTAGAAGCTTTATAGGAGAGAGCGAGCCGAGTTATTTAGATACATCTCTTTTGCCCCCTATTCAACTTCGATTTTATTTGCATGGTCCGGAAGTTTTAGGTGCTGTTCAAAATAGCTTGGGATTAGGAAATGGTTTAAATAACGACGGTCAACAAGCTTTAATTTCAGGTGGAAGATTTACTTTACAAAAACTTTATTTTACAATTGAAACTATCACCTTCTCAAATGGAGTCTATGATTCCGCTGTGGATGCAAAATTAAAAAGAGATGGCTACCTTGAAATTCCTTTTAAAAATTACTATTCTTTCACATCTTCACACGACGGTATGAACAAATCTACACGATTTAGTTTAAGTTCTCAATCGATTGATGAAATATATGCGGTCCAACGTATAGGGGATTATCAAACCAAATCTCTCGGTCTTGTGCAAATCGACAATAAAATCGGTCCTACTTATATACCAAGTTACTTTGACTTCAAATCTGGAAGATTAGGAAGTGGACAATTCAATGTGAATAATCTTTATATTCCAAATTACCGAAACGATGCATTAGGATATTTCAATTCGATGTGTGTGGCGAAAGCTGACCAACATATGACAAAATGTGGTTGTAAAGTCAATAGTTTTGAGGATTGGGTAAACCATTATTTCACTTTTATGGTTCGCTTAAATATGCCTAGTGATATGGGCGTACGCTCAATTTCTGGTTTAGACTCTCGTGGTATTAATACAATGATGTATTTAGAGACTAGTGAAGGCACAAACACAACTGAACAAATTTTAGCAAATAATGAAGTGTTTGTATTTTGTGCGTGTACAAGTGTTTTGCGTGTAGGTGTTGGGCGTATGATTGAATTGATTGTTTAAATGTTTATTTATTATTATACATAATAAAAAAATGAATCGATTTCAACCAAATGACTCACCTACAAGTTTAGGTGAACGTATAGGTCAAAATAAAGCTGAATTACCACCATCTCTAATGCAAATGTCCGGGTTTAGACCACCTTCTATGCAACAATTGCCTTGTAAATCGATAAGTGACATAACTTTACCCCCAGCCAAAATTTCAAATGTAAATGAATTAGCTGGATATAAATCTTATATTTTTGGACATGGAGATAAACCAACTTTAAAAACTTCAATGTTTACCTTTCCCGAACAACATCCTTTAAATAATCCAATTCTAAAACCTGCAAATTCTTTCTTTGTGTGATATATTATATACAATGTCTAGTTTTGGAAAAGAATTAATCATGAATCAAAATGTTAATGTAGGAAATGCAGTATTTATTGGTAAAAAAAATAAAACAACAAAAACAACCTTAGAAATGCTTGGAGCTGATATTTATTTAGATATTGACGGTTCTCAAAGCGGTGACCCCGGTATTGTAAATTTAAATATGGCTGCAAAAGCAAATAAAATGAAAGTTAGATTTGGTGGTTTGCCTATCGTAGATACAACTAATGTTCCTCCGGTTGAAGATATTACACAAGTAAATGGATTATATGTATTCAAAGCGAATCCAAATGATAAATTTGGAACGGTGTTTATGAAACTTGCTCAACCGTAAATTTAAAAATCGTATTATAATATATATAGATATATGAGTTCTTTCGGCAAAAATGTATTTCTTACAACTTTAAACAATGTAACCGACCCTGGTCCTAATCCTACCCCCGACCCTTTAACAATTAATCAATTAAATGTAAATCAAATAGGTGATAATTCAAACCCTTGTCAAACAATTCATATGGCTTCAGATTTTTTATACCGTGGAGATATTTCATTTATTGATAATTCTAATGTAAATAATCAAAGAGAATTTATGAAATTACAGACTGACGGTGATTTAAATTTAGTGAATAATATTAATTTTTATGATTTTATTTTAAATAATCCTGCAAGTAAATCAAAATTTTCGATAGGTTTAGATGAACTTGATAGTTCTTTTGAAATTAAATCTTTAGATCCTGTTTCTCAAACGAGATTGAAAATAGGAGACAATGGTATAAATGAATGGTCATTTATGCAATTAACGCTCGACACCGAACCGCTTGGAGCCGGTGTACTTTTAAATGATGGACCTTTGATTTTAAACACAGGTGATATTACTTTAAATTCTGGTAAATTTATTGGTGACGGGTCTTTGCTTCAAAACTTGCCTTCCGGGGCTAACCAAAATTTACAATCTGTTACCGACCAAGGAAGTACAACTACAACGAATGATATTTCTTTTACCGGAACTGGAAAATTTACGATAAATCAAGATGAAATTGATGGTGCTTTAATTAGGATTAGAGGCGGTACTCAAGATGCTAAAATTCGTATTGGTGAAACAACAAGTGATGACGGATATATAAACGCACAACGTGCAATATTAATAGGCAGAAATGCTGGTTCATTCGGTTGTGGAATTGATGTTTTGGCTTTAGGTTCAGGTAGTGGATATGACCAAGCTGGGAATTATTCGGTAAATTTAGGAGATGATAGTGGACAATCAAACGCCGGTGTGGAATCTGTTTCTGTAGGAAGATTTGCAGGCGAAGTTTTTAGTGGTCTAAATTCAGTGTCATTAGGTTCATATGCTAATAAGAATACCGGAGGAACTTCGTCTATCAACAATACTATTTGTATAAATGCAACCGGTGTTGAATTAAATTCTGTAAATCCAAGTTCATTTACGGTAAAACCTATAAGACCAAGTCCTGATGTGACATTAGAAAATTTACAATTGTATTATGATTCAGTTTCCGGTGAAATAAAATCTGGTGCAATAAATTCTGGAAGTATTGGTTCATTAAGTCAAGTTTTGGCTGTCGGCAATTCTGGAAATAACATTAATTTAACCGGTGATTTGGATTGTAGTGCTATACGACTTGTAAGTAGCATAGACTGGGCATATACAACGCAAACATCATCATTGACGACCGTAGGAATTCCTTTGACAGGTTTGACAAATGCATATACGGCAACATTACCCACAAGTCCGGTTCCTCATACCGGTGATGTATTTACTTTTAAAAATAATACCGGAGCTACAATAAATGCTGGTGATATTGTTCAATTTTCTGATGATTTTTCAGATGTAAATGGTATAAAAATATATGCAGCTTCGGCAAGTCAATCTAATCAAAATTGTATGCCTATAGGAGTTTGTGTTCAAAATGCAACAACCGGAAATTCTTGTTTTGTTTGTACAAAAGGATTCACAACTTGCAAAGCTATTGATGGAAGTTATGTTAAAGGTCAAATGTTAGGTTGTGCTTCGGGAGGTTCAGTCAATTCTTCACAAATTACTACAAATAATGTTGGAATTATTGGCGTGTGTATGGAAAGTAAAGTTATAACAACTCCGGGTTCGGGATTATTGGTTTGGATTAAACCTGATTTTAAATTATAAATTTATATCTTATATTTATTCTATATCATAAAATAAAAATGGCTTCTTTTGGTAAAGATTTGATTTGTAAAAATCTACAATGTACAACCGTTAATGGAAATGCACCGAGTGGGGGAAGTTCAAAATGGCTTGATGTACAAGGAACAACAAATGATATTGAACGAGCTAACGGCAAAGTTACGGTAAAAGACGTCTTTGAAACAAAAACTTTACAATATCAAAATCTTGATATAAGAAATTTTCCAAGAAATAATCCAATACCCGGTCAAAGTATTCGTATTTTAGAATTTGCAGAAAACACTTTTAGTGCAATGTATTTATTTCAATTACAAGCTAACGAACTAAATAAAGATACTGTAAAATTCAAAATTCAACATGTTGATGAAGGTGTCAATAATATTATTGGAGACGAATATATTCTAAAATGCTCGGGTCTTGCTATATTTACTGGAATAAGTAACCCTTTCAGTTTGGTAGCTTCATCTAATGTTATTGGAAACAATAATCTCGAACTTCAAATTAGTTCACTAAATGGAAATTTTTCGACAAATGCTGATGTACTTCGATTTGTATTAGAATTAAGTCGACAACCTTCGATTACACAAGAAAATATAGTTGTGTCGTAACTTTTTAATAAATTATATTTAGATTTATTTTAACGTATTTACATTTTATTATTCTTATTATTTTTATTTTATTTATGATAAATTCTTTTTTTCTAATTTATCATATTTATATTTATTCCACCGGAAACTCTCACCGAACCGGATAAATTCACCGGAAGCTCACCGGAAGCTCACCGGACCGGATAAATTCACCGGAAGCTCACCGGAAAATTGACACGTCATCCTAGGGTTTGGAGGATAGTAGAATGTTGTAGGGTTTGGGGATTGGATTTTACCCCGACCCTAGGGCGCAGCCCTAGGGTTTTTGTGGTGGGGGAAAATTCTGTCCGTAAACGCTACATCATACTACTCGCGAATCAGAATTTCTTGTTAGGCATATGGCATACTTTGATGCGAATTTTCGTATTCTTATTGGATATATTACCCCCACATATGCTATATCCCTGCGTAGGCCTGCTCAAGGAGCGTCCAACGATATCGAGAAATTCGGGCCGCGGAGATCGAGACGAAAATTTTGACTGGTCACACGATGCTGAACGCTGTTCATTCATGCTCTTGCACGAGAGCGTTTCGCATTGACGGCTGCAGAACTCGGATAAAACTGCTTACAGAGCTGCTGTATGGCTTCTTTTACATGTCTGAAAATAAAAGAAAGCGTGATAACGACGAACTTTCGGACTTCCCTGCACCTAAGGACCTTAGTGACCCGCTCGCGACGCTGGTAGCTTACGCAGAGCTATGTCCAATCCTGGAAAAACCTTCAACCCTGGAGGTTCAAGAGATAATAAATGATGTTAGCGCTAGGGATCTGCCTGGGGACTGGGCGCGTCGAAATGTGTTCTACAAACACATAGTTCACTGGAGAAAAGTGGTGTGTTCTTTCCCCTTTGCATGCTTCCTCTCATGTTTTCTCTTTGTGTGTTTTCTCTTTTGTGCTGATGCTTTTGCTGCTGAGCAGCGTGGCAAGGGGAATCGCTCGCCTCATCCTGCATGGGTTGTCGATGCTGTGCGTGAAATATGGCCCGCCATCGATCCTAACAAGGGTGCTTACTTGGGCTTTAAGTCCCAGTAGACTCAACCCGACAGGTCCGTGTTCTATCCCTGCTCTACCTCACACTTGTTTCGCATATACCTTTGCGTCCTAGACATTTTCCTATTGCATTGCGCGCAAGTTAACGTAGCATGTGTTTTTTTTCGCTTGGCAGATTCATAGCAATGCCTTTTAGAACAAAAGGCGCGCACAGGAGGGCGGAAACGATACAAAAACATATCAATAATGCCCCTACTACAGTAGTATGATGTAGCGTTTACGGACAGAATTTTCCCCCACCACAAAAACCCTAGGGCTGCGCCCTAGGGTTGGGGTAAAATCCAATCCCCAAACCCTACAACATTCTACTATCCTCCAAACCCTAGGATGACGTGTCAATTTTCCGGTGAGCTTCCGGTGAATTTATCCGGTTCGGTGAGAGTTTCCGGTGGAATAAATATAAATATGATAAATTATAAAAAAAATATTATAATTGCAACAATAAAATAAAACTAGTAATAAAATATTTGATTTTTAACTTTTAATTCCTATAGTTTTTTTAAATTATCTATTTCGCCTATTTTGTTGTCTATCGGCTGGATGAGGTGCTCTTAAAATCCTCCCAAAACGTCTTAATTGACCAATAGCCTTACATTGTACTTTATTCCCGAACGGACGACCTAAAGGTGGAGGATCCTTGTATCCACAATAAATTCTATTATTCCGTCTTCGTTGTGGTTGTGCTTGATTTGCTCTTACCATAATAATATAATATAATAAATAATATAATATTTATCGTAAATTGGTGAAATAAATATAAAAATAATAAATTTAAAAAATCATAAATAAAATAATTAAAAAAATGTCATTAATTTGATTTTACTTTGCAACTCCTATAATTTTCATACTTATTATTATTAAATTGCCCAGATTTCCTTTACAAATTTCATCACCGAATGTAAACTCGTATGTCTCTTTTGTTTTAATAATTCCTTCAAAGCAGCAAGCACTTAGTGACGCACAATTTATTGACCACGGATATAAACCATCGGCAACTATATGCTCATGCACTTTATCATGTAATTTTTTGTCTATTTTTATTATTTGGGTTTTAATGGCATTTCGCAAAATGAATATACATCCATCGTTCTCTTCAATGCTTTCACTAGTCGTAAGTTGAGTTATGCAAGGTTTTATAAACCGAATTTCACATATCAATTTAGTCGCCTTTTCTTCGTTCTCAAATTGATTTTTCAAAAGATCGCAAAATTTCAAATATTCTTCGTTTGTTAGCTTGGTTTTCACATCATCGACCATGTTTTGAATTCCATGAAGATTAGAAGTTGAAGCCATTGTGAGTATATACCGTTGGGAGTCGGTGTCTTAAAGTTAAAAACATAAACTAACTTAAAAAATAAATATTATAACTTAATTTAATAAAATGATTTCGGTAGTTAAATATGATAATTTTGATATTGAAAAATTGAGTATTGAAAATGTTGATTTTACAAAAATAAAAAGTAAATCTAAACCATATAAGTTTATAAGTATTCAATATGATCAAAAGCCGTTATACTTAGAAACACCAAAAATGCATTGTCCATTTGGAGTTAACAACTTTGAAGGTAGTGACCGGTATAATATTTCGTTTAATTTAGTTGAAGATATGGAAAATATTATATTAGCTATAGAGGATAAAATTGTCAATCATATTTATGAAAATCAAATAAAATATTTTTCCAAAGATACTTTCAAACTTTCAAACTTGAAAGAACTTTTTAATAGCTCGATCAAATCTAAATCAAAATTATTCAAATTTATTTAAATGTCAATTAGACAATGGGGACTCAAATTTATATAATAAAACATCTGGAGAAGAAATAGAAATTACAAAAGAGAACACAATGAATACAAAAATACAATCTATTATTAGAATTCCTGGATTTTATATAATGAATAAAATGTATGGTATTTCATATAAAATTGATCAAATGCTTTTAGATAGAAATAATATTACAAATGAAAAAATATTTTTATTCACTGATGATATATAATAAAGAAGTAAATGAGTAAATTAATAACCGAGAAACAAATACAAGATTTCTATTTAGACCCGGAAATAGGCTTATCAAATATAAGTTCATTCACATCAAAATTAAAAGCAAAAGGTTATAAAGTTACACAGAAACAAGTAAAAGAGGCGGTCGAAAAGACTGAAGTTAATGAAACTTTTTCTCAAAAAAAGAAAATAAATAAAAAAGAATTATTTCCAATTTATGGTAAAGATCCAAACAAAACTTATATTCAGGCAGATTTGGCTTTTATCCCAAAATTGAAAAAACAAAATAGTGGTTTTGCTGTGATATTAACGGGAATTAATATAAATACGAGAAAAGGATATGCTTATGGGTTAAAATCAAAAACTATAAAAGATAAAAATAATAAAAATGTAGAATCTGCGGAAGGTGTCATTCCCGCAATGAGAAAATTAATAAAGGATTCCAAAATGAATGTATTAACAACGGACAACGGTAGTGAATTTATAAATAAAGCTATAAAAAACTTTTGGAAGATAACAATATTGAACATTATTTGAACGAACCCGAAGACCATAGTACAATGGGTATGATTGAGAGATTTAATAGAACATTAAAATATAAATTAGAACTGTATTTTAAAAGTAAAGATACCGTCAATTGGATTAGTAAATTAGATACTATTGTCAAAAATTATAATGAAACAAAAAATGTAGGAAATATAGATAAGTCTGCACCAAATGATATGAATGAAGATAGAGTATTAAGAAATATTTTATTAAAAAGAAATATATTAACAAAACTACTTTCTAAAATTGATATTAAACCTGGAGACAAAGTTAGAATTAAAATTAAAACTAAAACTTTTGATAAAGAAACTCAACGATGGTCAACTAAAATTTATAAAGTTAAAAAAATTGAAGGCTTAGTAGTATACTACCGATTATAAGGCCCCCCCAAAACCCTAAAGACGATAATAAATGATTAATAAATACAAGAGAAAATCCTAAAGAAATAATTACGTAATAAATAGGGAATAAATTACGTGATTAAATGTGAGTACGATAAAAAATAAAAAATAAAAATCTACAATAAAAAATAATAAATAAAATCTACAATAAAAAGATAAAGATAAAATTGAAAGTAAATAAAAAGTAAATTAATTAATGTTTCAATAAGATATATGTTAATTGTTCTTAAATCATTTATCCAAATTCCCACCATATGTTTCCTTTATTTGTTTTCCAACCCATTTTTCCTATTTTCATTTTACCTTTACCTTTGTGGTCTTGTACCCAATAATAAGCATTCAAGAAACATAAGCTTGGTAAAGAATATTTGTTCTTTTTTACTTGAGTTCTTGTACTAATTCCGTTTTTTTCATTATCTTTTTCAAATTTTTTGATAACATCAAAAACATTGATGCAAGCATCTTTTAATTCATCACCTTCATATTTTTCATAATATCTTGTTTTGTCACTTATATTACGAAACATAAAAATAAAATCTTCATTCATTATCGGAGTTGGGTCATAAATAGAACCATCCTTACGTTCAATCCAACAATGTAAGTCTAATGTATTCATGGTTGATTGTTTACACTATTGAGTTACACTCTTTAAGTGGATTTTATTTTTTTGAGGTTTTTTGTCCCCCTGAAAAACCGAAGAAATTTATTACTAAAAATACGGTATACGTATCAATTCCAATACAAAACGTAAAGTGTTATTTGCAAATTGTTCACCGGAAATGTCCGTTATTCTTAACTCAACTTCGTCATCAGCTTCAATATAATTTACACTTGAATTTAATGTAAATCTTTTTGCTTTTGTGGTATTGACCGTTATCGTTGAACATCTTAAAAAATATTCCGTACCAATCTTTGGTTGGATTGAAGTATCGGCGTGTGTTATCTTGAACTTGATATCGTCTGTACCATCAGTAGCTATAGTAGCAAAATCCAAGTAAATAATGAAACTATCATTAGGAAATTGAATGGTTCGTATATTTTCATTTCCGGGTGCTGAAAGCGTAGTTACTCTTGAAATTTCTTCATAATTCAATTCTTTATTTACTTTCAAAATATTTATATCCGCGAAAGGAGTTTGAACAGTATCAGCTTTTATTAAATTAGCACCTCGGATATCACCTAACATATTAATTCTAAAAAATGCATTTGATGGTATATCAGGGCGTTTTCGAAACTGCAAAGCATACACTGAATCAACTGCTGCTTCATCAACCAGTGATGTATTCAAATCTATAAATGTTGAATTAGCAGATTTTGGCCCTTGTAATTCTAAATTTGTCTTGGAACCTAATTGTGCATTAATTATAATATTATTGCATTCTATATCACTACATCCTATTATATCACCTTTCATATTGATACTAAAAAATTTAGGTACAGCTGAATCAGGTTTCGTTTGAAAATTTATAAAATATATCGTTGAAACACTCGATAAATCTACACCTGAGGTATTTAAACTTATGAAACTATTACCTGATGTTTTATTTCCAAATAAATCAAGATTTGTGGTATTATCTGGTGCGACCAGTTCTGTTTTTCCATTGATTTTTGCATCACCGTTTACTATCAAACCGAAAGTTGTATTTACTTGCAGTTCACTGCCTGTAACGATTATAACACTATTATCAGTTCCATCCTTCAATTCAATTTGTGCCTTTCCATTATTTAAAATATTTTTCAAATATCGAAAATTTATAATTGAAGTATTCAAAACGTCTCTGCCGTATAAATTGTTTACGTATACGTCACCAACGGTCCTTTCTATATCATTACCACCGGGTAGGTTTTGCCACTTAGTAGACCCCCCGGTAGGAGCATTTCCATTAACCGTATCACATTGTATATTTTTACAAACAATATCATTTCCAAAAGAAGACATCTGATATATATATATATATTAAATCACAATTTAAAATCAGGTTTAATCCAAACCAATAATCCTGAACCCGAGATTGTTATAACTTTACTTTCCATACACACACCGATAATTCCAACATTATTGGTAGTAATTTGTGAAGAATTGACTGAACCTCCCGCGGCACAACCCAACATTTGACCTTTGACATAACTTCCATCAATAGCTTTGCAAGTTGTAAAACCTTTTGTGCAAACAAAACAAGAATTTCCGGTTGTTGAATTTTGAACACAAACTCCAATAGGCATACAATTTTGATTAGATTGACTTGCCGAAGCTGCATATATTTTTACACCATTTACATCTGAAAAATCATCAGAAAATTGAACAATATCTCCAGCATTTATTGTAGCTCCGGTATTATTTACAAAAGTGAATACATCACCTGTATGAGGAACCGGACTTGTGGGTAATGTTGCCGAATATGCATTTGTCAAACCTGTCAAAGGAATTCCTGAGGTCGTCAATGATGATGTTGGCGTTGTATACGCCCAGTCTATGCTACTTACAAGTCGTATAGCACTACAATCCAAATCTCCGCTTAAATTAATGTTATTTCCAGAATTACCGACAGCCAAAACTTGACTTAATGAACCAATACTTCCAGAATTTATTGCACCGGTTCTAACTTCATTTGATGCAGAATCATAATATAATTGTAAACTTTCTGAAGATACATCAGGACTTGCTCGGATAGGTCTAATATAACAAGAATTATTTACCCCAGCATTAAGTTCAAGACCGCTTGCGTTCAAAATTATTGTATTATCAATAGCCGTAGCACTTTGTGAAGAATTTTGACCGCTCAAAGCACCAATATTAATAGAATTCTCGCCAGCCAAATATTCCCCGCGAATTTTCCAATATTGACTGAATTCACGGAAGCAAAGCTTTGCCCAGCGTCGTCCCCAACGTTCACGACGAAAGCATTACATTGATTGTTGCCGGCCCCGCTGCCTATGCATATTGAATCGTTCAAACAATTAAAAGCCCCACTATTTCTGCCTATCAAAACCGAACGGTTTGCATTTGGAAAACCGTCATTTTGAGTCGATTCGCCAATAGAGACCAACCCGTTACCCGCTGTACCCGCTTTAATTCTAAATAAATTTCCATCACATTCTTCTTGATTTATTATAAGTTTTCCGGTTCCCGTAAAAGAAATATCATTTGTGGTAGTTGTACTTCCTTGGTCGGTAACAGATTGTAAATTTTGGTTAGCCCCGGAAGGCAAGTTTTGAAGCAAAGAACCGTCACCAATAAATTTTCCAGAATTCAAAGTGATATCACCGGTGTTTAAAATCAGAGGACCATCATTAAGGAGCACACCTGCTCCAAGTGGTTCTACATTCAATGTGGTTTGCATAAATGACCATTCATTTATACCATTGTCTCCTATTTTCAATCTTGTTTGAGGAACAGGGTCTAAAGATTTAATTTCAAAAGAACTATCAAGTTCATCCAAACCTATAGAGAATTTTGATTTACTTGCAGGATTGTTCAAAATGAAATCATAAAAATTGATATTATTAACCAAATTTAAATCACCATCAGTTTGTAATTTCATGAATTCTCTTTGATTATTCACATCAGAATTATCAATAAAATCAATATCATTTTGATATAAAAAATCTGAAGCCATATGAATTGTTTGACAAGGGTTTGAATTATCACCTATTTGATTTACATTTATTTGATTAATTGTTAAAGGGTCAGGAACATTTGTAGATGGAGTTTGTTTACCATTAAATGTACTTGCAACTACATTATTTCCAAATGAAGACATTATATATTATACATTTATTTATTATTTTATGATTCAGGAGGAATTGATGCCATTTTCATAAAAATCTGAGCTGGTGCAGTACCACCCGCACTTCTATACCCATACAATCCATTGACGGGGACAATATTATTATTTGGCGGTGTGTTTGCGGCACCGGTTATAACAGGTAATCCAGCTATACGAACTTTGCATTTATCAGTTAATGCAGCCATATTGAGATAAACAACACCAGGGTCGTTGCTTTGAGAACCATCGATATCCATCATGATATCAGCTCCAACCATTTGTAAGGTTGTTCTTGTTGTTTTATCTTTAGCACCAATAAACACACCGTTATTTACTTTGATATTCTTATCTAAAACAAAATCATTTCCGAATGAAGACATTATATACTATATCCTATAATTTAATTTTATTTCACAAAGAATGTCGGAGCCAAAGGTGCCAGTTTATTGTTTAATGGATGAATATTGGGAAATGAAAACATAGCATTTTGTTTTGTAATTTTATTACCGTGTCCTAATGTATACGATTTGAAACCTGACATAGGGTCCACATTAGAAACTCTTGCCGGTGGTCGCAAATCTTGTATTGTTTTACATGGAACAATCATCATCGAAGAACTTCGAAAGCCTGAAGTTAACATCATATTTGGTAATTTAACATCGACTTTTCCTAATGGTTTATTTCCTAAGTTTGAAGCAAAAATTTGTCCCGCTTGTTCAGCCATAATTATATATAATTACAATTAAATTAGTTTTTATACAACCACTTCAATCATTCTTCCCATACCAATACGAATGATACTTGTACATTGTGCAATAATAAATGTTTCGTTATTCGTCAAAGGTGTTTGAAGTGGGTCTGCGGTCGATGATTTTTGAGTTTGAAGAAAGAATGAAGAATTCAAACCCCGGGTATCTATTCCACTACAATTACGAGGTCCCATACCTGGCATAGGCATATTTAATCGAAGCATAGCAGTCCAATAAGAATTGTACCAATTTTCTAAAGAATTAACTTTACAACCTGAATCGTCAGAATAATTATCAGCTTTACCAATAGTGACCAAGTTAAAAGCATCGAGAGCTGTGGCACGATAATTAGGATAATAAATTGAGTTGACATTATATTGCCAAGATTGAATGTCTCCGGAATAAAATCTAAAATAACTTGGAACGAAAGTAGCACCTATTTTATTATCAATTTTATGCAAACCTTCATTAACAGAACTGTAATTTGAAGGCCTTTGAACAGCGTATAACATATCCAAAGATTGTGCCGACAAAGAGAATCGATTCGATTTAGTCATTTCCGTTTGAGTATCTTGAAAGGTAAAATAATTAGTGAAAGGCATCTCAATATAAGAATCTTCTTTTAGTTTTCTTTCGACAGCACTATCGTAAACACCATTTGAAAATGTAATTGTTTCAATTGTAAAATGCAAATCAGTCAATTTCCATGTCGCTTTTGCAGCAAGTTCGGCAGCCGCGGTTCCATTAAATCCATTTCCGGCTCCTAAGGACTTTTGGTACGCTCCAAGAACTTCCGGACCATGCATGAAGAAACGAATTTGGACACTAGGAAGTAACGCAGTATCTAGGTAGTCAGGTGAAGATTCCCCTATAAATTGTAGGAAATTATTCAAAATATATGGTCTTTCTTCTTGATAATAACTATCGGTATTAACATTTATTTCTTGATTTTTCAAAACTCTTTGATAAGATACTTCTTTATTCAACGTTGTTTTAAGATTGTCCAAAACCGCTGATACCGTTGAATATTGACTCATGCCACTCGAAATAGCTATTCCACCGCTGTAAATTTCTACACGAGAAATCAATTTTTCGATTCCATTTGGCAAAGTTGTGATAACTAAATCAGGTTGGGTTGCGGCGTCCGTACAAGCTATGGCAGGATTGTTAGCACGACCTTTACAATGCATACTTAAACTTTTCAGATTACACAAAACATTAACTGGAAGATTCAAAGTTATAACACCGTAAGGATTTACTTCGGTCAAGTTTGTCGTTTCAAGGCGAAAATACTGAGTACTATATCCACTTAGTTTTTGAAGTCCAAATGCAAGACTATACGGTAAAGACATTTTTCTATAATATATATAATATAATTTTAATTCACATATTCTTTTAATTTCAAAGATAATGCATAGTTTATAGATTGTTCATTTCCATTTCGGGAAACGGCTGTAGGAATTAGTCTGGATTTATTATCGGTAATTGAAATTCGTAATTGAGAAAATTGAGAAGCTTGCACATCGATAGAAAAGTTTTCATCATAATCTAAATAAGTAATAAATTGATTAGTTAAATCTGACGGTAACAATATTTTCCCTAAAATGTCACTACTAATGATTTGATTTTCTTTAAAATTATTAGAAAGATTTGTGCTTTGTAAATTATTTGTGGGCAACGTAGTAATTCTTAAATAAATAGCATCGTTGGTTTGTAAATTACCGGGGAATTTGGAAATAAATACTTCATCTACGGTTCCGATATCGAACAAATCTTCAATCTGTGAAATGTTTGTAAGACCAGCAACTGATTTGTTTGTTTGTCCCCCTAATATTTGGTCGACATCGTTATACTTTCCTGGTGAATTAAAGATATCATTCAATGCATCATCTAATGGACTGCCAGGCACTGCTTGGAAATCACCGGTTATCGAAAATGCAACAAATTTAATATTGGGAGCAGGTTTACTAAGTGTAATGGTGAAATGTCCAGAAATTGCATCGTAAGTAACATCAACGCTATCCGCAGGTTTTGCAAACCCAAAGTTGTCGACAAGAACATCTAAAATAATCGTTTCTAAAATAGTTTTAATATCATCTAAATCTGTATAATTTCCATCAGGTATTCGACATTCACACAAATCATCAGAAGTCGTATTAGCTATATAGAAAATTCCGTTATATCCATTGATGATATACCAAGTCTTTGCAGCCGAAAAACTGTTTACAATTATCTTCAATTTGTTTGTATTTTTATAGTTTGTTAATTGTGTTGGTATATTGATATTGATAATTCTGGAATCACCAAACGATGAAAGGTCTTCACTTGATAAATAAAGTGTACGTTCAGATATTGCACTCATGACTATCTCTATTTATAATATCAATATAGTTTTTAT
>LGRX02034494.1:0-27123 GCA_001247695.2 Cymbomonas tetramitiformis | reverse complement strand
GCCTCCCTCACCATGCCTCACCATGCCTCACCATGCCTCACCATGCCTCACCATGCCTCACCATGCTGGGCAATGACCTCCCTCACCATGCTATCACACCTGAGTGGCCGAAGCATGCTCTGACCTTGCTGACCTGCGGATGCATTTTGCTGACGTGGCAAAGCGTGCTTGGGGATCCGCAGCCAATTTGTGTGCCAGTTTTTAATCATGGTGCTGTTGGTGAACGATGCAATGATGGAGGCCCTTGGAATTATCATGATTTGCATGCAAGTGCTGGTCATCGGTTTCGCTCTTTGGATGATGCTGCCGAGCCTCAAGGCCCTCACCTCGAAGGAATCTATGCAACGCCATGCGGCCACACTTTCGAGCATGCTCTTCAGCCCTCCCCAACAGGGAGAGGACGATCCGCAGTCAACGAATGCCCGCAGCTCTGGTCAACACCCCCCCCGCATACAAATAGAAGCACCCCAGGAAGACCTCGCAGCGAGTCCTCATGTCACGATGAGGGGATGTCCCACGCAAGCGAGCGATGCGGAGCGTGTGGCACGAGGCGATGTCGGACAAGATGAGGTAGCGATAGTGGCATCACCGCGAGCAGCATCAGAGGTGTCCGGGAATCAGTCTGATTTCACGTTTTGGTGGGATTAAGTAAGGATCATCTCGACGAGCAGCAGGATTACACAGCCCAACGAAATGATCTAGCAACCTGCGCGATGCTCGGTTATGCTGGCTTGAGAGCACACTTTCATTTGTCAAAAAACTGGAGACTGAATGTTCTGACAGACACCGAGGTTCCGGTAAAGCAGCGCATGCCCGTGCACGTAATCGGAATGAATTGCCACGCAACCCTTACATGTGATCGGAAGGGGATTCAATTACAGTATGAGCATGAAATCAAGATCGCTCTCATTGTGGCATGGTCCTTCTCATCGACCATCTAAGAAAAGTAATATTTTTTTTAAAGGAAAGGAAAAAGTGGACCATCTATTCAGGAGTCGGATTTGCAGCATATCATGCTATCATATTTCACATTGCCCTACTTTAGGCATCGTATCTGCTCGGTGTTGTGCTCGGGTGGGGATGCCATTTTGACACTGGGATTGGTGACGAAGCTAATTAAATCATTATGACTTGAAGGTTACCAAATTGATACTGAATATACTGACCTGATGACAAAAATTTAGGAATCGCTTCAGGGAAGCGACTCGCGATCTCAGATGGGCCCATATTCGGAGACTTGGTGAATATTGCTCGTCTTAATAGCTACAATATACATAAATGATAAATCCAATATCTGTAGCTTTCACTGTGAGCCCAGCAAAAATAATAGAATATATTCAATTGATAGCTAGGTTCCACAAATAGCACAGAATATCTACAACGGCATTTTTAGTGACATGCTACATCTGTTTCCCTGCTGATCACTTTTGTTGTATCAGACTGAGCTTATAATGTGAGGAACCTGAGCCTTTGAACAGCACGTCGAGCCCAAATTGTCCAGTATCAGAGATTTTTTACTTTTAAAAGTCTACATTAGCATCGATATCATTACACAGCAGGTACGATTCGGTATGATATGATCACAATGAAAGAGACTACTGTATGCACACATGAACCTGCATCAGTGCACCACGTACGACTTGGGTGAGATGCTTGCCTAAAGTGGAATTGTCCCATGTTTTGTGTGAAGACTATGGAGCCTTATACGTTTCCATAGTATATGTCACTAACATTATTAACATCAGTTGATTATTCAACGTTTAGTATAAAAAGGTTGGTTGCGTGGCTGATTGATAGCAAATGCGGTGGACTATACATGCATGTTGTATTATGCCAGCACATTGATTATGATGTCCTGTCCGTACAGGGCCATTGTTGATAATTGCTCACTGCGGCTCGTGGTATGTTTGCGCTGCTCGATGGCTGACGATTGATTATTCATTTACCGCAATCCATGTCTACCAGCTTACACAGGCCAACAGACGGGAGCATTGATGGGTCCTTCATTAGAAGTGTGCTTGACGCACTTAAGCCCACTGGCGAGGAAGTGATGCTGTGTGTGTGTGTGCCGGTGTAACTCTGTTGTTGGGCATGAGGATCGCTGCGTGGCATCGGCACTGTTGCATCGGATGGGCATTATTATTATGTCAATCCTACCTCTGGTATATCGATCATTGTCTCAACGTGGTATAGCCTACTCATATTTTGCAGGATATAATGCAAGTGATCGTGTACCCAAATTAGCAAGCTCACCGGTGACGACCAATACCACCGCCGCCGCCACCACCACCACCGCCGCCTCCGCCACCACCGCCACCACCAGCCTCACCAGCACCACCAAGCTGGCAATGCCATTGCTGCGGACATCTCCAGCAGGGGCAGTATTGGTATCCTCCTGTAATCCAGTATTGGTATCCTTCTGGTTCAGGTGGTTGCAGACGACCATCCGGAGGTATCGGCCCTGGATTTGGAGGTGTTCCACCAGCACCTGGAAAGATAGCTGGTTCAGGTGGCTGCAGTCCACTGCCCGGAGGGTTCAGATTCGGAGGCGTTCCACCAGCACCTGGAAAGATGGCTGGTTCGGTGGCTGCAGTCCACTGCCCGGAGGATCAGATTTGAAGGCGTTCCACCAGCACGGAAAGATGTCTGGTTCAGGTGGCTGCAGTCCACTACCCGGAGGGGTCAGATTTGGAGCGTTCCACCAGCACCTGGAAAGATGGCTGGTTCAGGTGGCTGCAGTCCACTGCCCGGAGGGATCAGATTTGGAGGTTCCACCAGCACCTGGAAAGATGGCTGGTTCAGGTGGCTGCAGTCCACTACCCAGAGGGTTCAGATTTGGAGGCGTTCCACCAGCACCTGGAAAGATAGCTGGTTCAGGTGGCTGCAGTCCACTGCCCGGAGGGATCAGATTTGGAGGCGTTCCACGTCCATTGTCAATGAGAATATTGTTCTTGTCATCGCCCATAAATGATCCCTCGCTGTGAGACGAACAGATTTCCGCAGACTTAATTGCAGATTCGGCAAAGCATATTTCAGAGTAATCACATGGATCGCGGATTATGGCATAGACTTTTCGCTGTCACATTTGGAGTGTCAACTATAGAGTTACAGACTATATACGATCGATGACAGATGGCACATTCAGTCGTAGCACGCTAGCCAGGATGCACCATACTGTAACTTACCTCTAGTGTTGCGACGGCATGGATAGTTTTACTGTAAATTCTCAATATGATATTCTCTATATGATATGATATATATTCAGCTTGTATGAAGTGTATATTATCTTAGGACTAAGCAGAGTCCATGATGCCTTATGATATCAGAACGCTGTCACCCTCGCTGTCACGATCATCACTCCTGCCATCAGTAGCATCAAAGCCAATACTGCTGAAATTTGATCGTATAGTCGCATGGCATCCCAACACTCATATATATATATATATATATAGCACATTATAGTAGCTATGCCGCTGGCTAGTCTCCGTTCACCACGTTTGCCTTTCACCGCATTTCTTCACCAAAGGAGATGTCATTTGCTAAATCCGCCACGAATGCATATGCTTTAGATATTGTCGGTCGGGGCATGGCATTTGAAAGACAGTGTATCATTAGTGTGATGTGTTCCACCAATGACATGTAATGAGTGATCAACGGTTGTATTTTGAATGAATCAGTGTTTGCAGGTAAAACTCAAAAATAATCCGAGTCGCATATGAGTTGCTTAAGTGTATACATCGCAGGTGGCGTATGAGTGTGCTCATTTTAGTAGAGCGCCATGGCTTCCGCGGTGTTGGGGTGGCATGCTTTTGTGCAATCCATTCATGAGTGGTGTTGCTGGAAATACAACGAAAGGTGACGTGGAATAATTGTTGTTGGAATGGCATCTTTATCACGGGGGTGTTCGTTTTTTTCTTTTCACGTACAGAGACACTGATTGCTACCATGGCGCACGCTCTTGTGGGGAATGTTGTCATCATGAGATACATATCACATATGCACTCCAAAACACCAAATGTATGATATATAAATATGACTGTGAACTGCTTCAAACATAAGTCGAAACAGCGGCAGTTGTGCTTGGTAACGCGTGTCGCGACACTACGTCGAGCAGTTGCATTATCGTATCAATATGCGATAATGAAACCGCACGCTTATTATGCTCCGATATTTCTTTTTAAACGAAACTGCATACTAGTCGCTTATTATGCTCCGATATTCCTTACTGCAGGTCGCCAATCATGTATGCTTACCTGCTTGTGTATGCCCCGCTCATGGGGCGCTAGAAAAGTCCATTGCACAATCGAATCACGCGCCGTTATTTTGATAATTAGTTTATTTTGGTTTTAACACGTGTGATATACGTAGTGCGGTGTTGAACATCATAAGCCAGAGTCAATTCGTAATCGCTGGTGCTAGAAATGAGCTAGGTGTGTTTGCAGGTTGACATGCATGCTGCATACCATCGAGCCGCGCGCGCAATATCGATGGAGAACAGTACATAGCGAGCGTTACTTAGCCGACAACACGGGCAGTGGGAATAAAATGACATGTGTGCACCTTATATCATCTGAATTGACGGCCTCGGCCAACAGTGCTCGTTGAAAGTAGTTAACTGCATTGGAATGCCGCTGATCCAGGACGCTGTCGTCGCTCGCAAGCATGTCATCGACATCGTCGTCGTCGTTGTCGTGATCGTCATACTGCACATGTGTGGTCGCGGCGCTGTCTGCTTCCAGATTTATCCGCTGCTGGGTATCGTCTGATCTAGGAGCCTTGTTGATGGTATCAGTCTCGCGTGATCCTGAATCCTGGCGTATGACAACCCGCAAGCACATACATGCATTCTGCGTACTGTGCTTGCCAACAAGTCCATGCGCGCATGGCTGATATGGTATCGCACGCGCATCCACCCGTCCGAAGTAAGTACATGCACCACACATGAGGGGACGGATCGTATCGCAACGATATCAACCGGAGCATGGGACATTGCGCGTCATCAATCGGGCGTTGGTGATTCTGGTGGTATAACCCACCAGTTTCTTGAATTAAAAAGCAATTCTGGTTTAGTACAACGCACTTACCGCGTGTGCCAAACTCAGAGGCATCCGATAGTAGACACGGACCGCGACTTAATACGGTTCTTGAATGGTTCCACATATCGAAGTGTGACACCGTGTGTTGGGAATATCTCGCGGAATCTTCTAACTGTACTATATGTTTGCACCGTGTACATATTAAAGAAATGTATGAAGGTGTGATATGAATGCGAACGTTCCGAAGAGTTTTACAAAGGTCTATGCCAGCACATGACATCGACGTGCTATTATCTGACATACTATGACAACCAGCCTTTAAGCCTTTACTATTTCTCCCAAAACTGTCATATCTCTCTCGGCTACGTTTGTCCCAGAATGTCTTACTATATAATTTCACCGAAGGACGTCCTTCGAACGGAGGTCGATTTTAACCATATATAATAAATGCTCGTAATTCGTAATACCACCGGTAACTATCAATGATACAGACAAATGTATATGGGTCCAAACTACCACATGCCCGACGCGGAGTGTACACATTTCAAGGTAAGGTTTGCGCGGAGTCCAAAAATGCAAAAAAACTTTTCAAAATCTAGATTTTGAGATACGAGCGATTTAAAGTTGCGCTTAAGTATGATTAAGTATGGGGGTTGACCGAGCGGTATCGACCATAACTTTTCATTCACGTGGTCAATTTGATACCTGAAGTGCGCAATATGTACAGGGTGTACCGGGCAACCTATTTACCAAATAAAAGATTTTTGAAAACTTTTTCCATTTTTGGACGCCGCGCAAACCTTACCTTGATTTTCCCCCTGGATATGTATCTCGTGCTGCAGCTCTATGTGCGTTTGTTCGTATATGCACGCCTCAGCACCGTGTCGATATGAAAAGTGTGGTAAGATGACGCATGCGACTGTCAACTTCCGGAAATGTGTGCGCGCGCGCGTGTGTGGTTGTATGTATGTGTACGCGTGCAACCATTGAGATAGTATGCCTGCTGGTGTTTACTACAGTCGCTGAGACTGTCCACTGAGGATTCATATACATAAATGTTCTCGATGTCTGCGATCGGCGTTTCGTGGCCACGCTGTTCAGCCGATGCGCCCGAGCGAGCCTGTGCGCATGACGAAAGACTCCCGATTGAAACTGCCACGAACAACAGTGCGAATATAGAAAATGCGTGTGAAAGCTTCATCATCCCCTTCATGATCCCGAGCTGCACTGTTTACAGTAGTCGCACCACGACTTGCGTAAACTTCGTCACAACTCAACGCGACGTTCACTGCGCCATCACTGTGACGTGCATTCTTTTGTTTCCCGTGCGAAAGATGCCGTTTTATTTCTTTTAACCCCGTATGCATCCTGTTCTGGGGGCTGCTTAGGCAGAAAGCTTTGCCATGCTGAGGAAGATGCCGATTTTTGTCAGTGGTTAGCATTACACGTGTTAGGAGTACTAACATGCAATCAGCATGCATGCTGCATTTCATTATTGTCACCGGTGCTACGTTGATTCTCTACGGCGCACAAAATTGGGCCGCTATGCAGAAGTCCTGCGATATTCCGGAGTGCGTTTCGTGGCGAGGAGCACCTGAGCGAGCTAGCCCTGATTTTTGCGGGGCGCCCCGCCGGGGGTGGGGTGGGGTGGGGTTGTGGTACCCCCTGCACCCCGCCCGCAAAGAAGTTTTTCGGAGGCAGAGTCAGCCCCCTTGCCATGCGTAGTGCCTGTGATGCACATGCCCAACACATTCGTAGCCCTAGCGGGTAGCGTGCCGAAAGGCGCACAAAAAGTTTTCGGTATCACGACTACTTTGCAGAATTCTATAGCTAAACAATGGCAGTTTCGTGCCTTTCCGACATTTTGAAGGTGTCTACTTTACCATTTTACACGTCTGCGAGGTTACGGGGTAAAATTTTGGAATTTTTTAGTTTTTGTTTGCAAATCTCTCAAAATGATACATTCGTAGTATGCACTTTGTGATTATTTTGCATGGACGAAATGCCTTTGTATTCATGGATTTCTTTTAGGGGGGTTGCGGGTAAACTTTGTGATATTACTTGGCTCGTCCTTATGCGTTTCCCTACAAGCACAGGTCGGTTGGGGAATTGGTATGCAGAACACCCCTTTATTCATACATTTTTTATCAAAGGCTTTAAGAGTATACGTCATGACATAACTTTTCATGAAAGACACTAAGAGTACGTACGTGAAACATTTCAGAGCAAATTTCTTATAACATAGTTACCGTTTGAGCACTCGGTTTGGCAATTTTTGCACCTCAATAATAAGGCAGTGTAGCTGTCTCTTCTCGACTCATGCAAAACATTCCTTAGTAGGCGATTCTTACACCTCAATACTAACGCAGCGGAACTGCACCTTCTCGACTCGCGTAAGACTTTCCCATCGGTGTTCTCGATCACAGCAAGCTGCTATGAGTAGTTACCTCTGAGCACCATTCTTGTGCTGCGGCAAAAACTGTGTCCTACAGCTCTCTATCCTTAGGGACCTTCCCGCTTACACTTGGCATCATTCCACGAAACTCATTCACGGACGGAACGTTAACGCGCGCCAGACTTCCGCAGTAGCTCAGCCGTCAACTCCACATCGGGGTGCACTTGGATGTCGGTAGGCTTTGGAGCAATCTGAACATAGTTGGGCATCACCCGGGTGCAGCAGGCATGTGACACGCAAAACTGGAACTTGCTCTCATGCCATGCACCATTTACCTGCCTTTTACCCTGTACCACCACCCTTGGCGCGTCGGCTTCCAACACGGGTTGCTTCACAGGCTTGCCTTCATCCTTGGTTCGTGTCTTCTGTGTGGCACACCCTTGCCCTACGTTCAAGGCGGCAGCACATGACGCCTGACGACCAGATCCAGGCACCAGCATCTACTCACCCTGTTTCAGTCCAGTACCACCCGCACCCACCTCCGACGTACGAGGAGTGATCTTCACCTTCTCCATTTTCTTCAGAATGTAATCCACTTTCTGGACGGTGAACCCAGCTTGAACGTAAAAGGCGTGGCCCGGAGAGAACCCCGCTTCCTTCAACACAAAACAGATATGCACACACCAGTGCACCGCGCTGCTACGGCCAAGCATGCCTGCCCATCAAGCTCGTCCATGCCTTGCAGTTGCAAGAGACGCGTTGCTTTCGGACTTGGGACGCCCCTCTCTCTCCGAAGTGGATGGCCCGTGCAGCATCTAGGTACCCGAAGACCACCGTCTGCCAACTGCCTCCCTCCACCGCAACCGTGAAGACCCTGTCCAGGACGTCGTTCACCACGTTGAACCTGGTCAGGCGTGGAGTGGGTGCTCCCACTTGCAGTACCTTGAGTTTTGTCTCTCCCAGAAAGAGCTCGGTTAGCATCTTTGCCTGGCCTTTGGTGGTTTTCAACCGGTAGGCAACTTCTGCCTGAGTGCCAACCGACATCCGTGAGCCCAACCTGTCCGTCGAGTGAATGTGTGCCTCCATCAAGTACTCCACCACCAACTTCTTGTCAACCCGGGAAGACAGTTGCCACGACCGATCAGCGGTGGGGTTAGTTGTTGCGATCGGGATCGACTGACCACTCCCACGCACCGCTCTCCGGAATTTGACGAACCATCCGAATGCAGGGCTCCGCGTCGGTCAAGTCCACGGCCATGCGCCTCTTCTTCGGAAACGAGCGCCGTGTGTCCGGTCAATGGTTGCGATGCTCCGAGGTGTCCGGAGTTTTCTCCAAGTAAGTTTCAGAGAACTCCTGCAGAACATCATAGCTGAAGTGACGTCCCCGACGAGCCGCTTGACTCTCCTCGCGACGTTCTTGGTAGAGAGGTCCGGTACGCCCGTGTTCCCTAGCCTCATGACCACCAACCAACATGAAATCCAACCTCCAAGATTGCTGGATGAAGCTGACAATAGTCACTGAGAAGAACTCAGCCATGGTCACGATTTCTCCGAATACCTTTTTGTCACGTCCAATCAAAGGCTCGGCCAGGTTTGCACCCTTGTTCTTGAAGAAGTGCATGCAGCGCTGGGCTTCACGCTCGTAGAAGGAAAGGAAAGAACAGGCTGGGCTTCACGCTCGTAAAAGGAAAGAACTGGGTCAAGTTGTCCTCCACGTCCTTTCGGGACTGTTGCTCGATGAAAGTGACCAAGGTTTTACGACTATCCATGACCTGCTCATTCTCCTATATCGTTAGTGGCGAAGGTTTGAAAAGGGGGTTGGCGATAGTTTTAGGGCGGTACAATTCCTTTCGAAGGGATATAGCGTGTAGCCAGGTGTAGGTTAAGTTAATGGACTGATCTTCCTCGAAATCGTCGGTCAGCCACTTGCAATGCACACCAACTGCCTTGGCCACATGAAGCTCGCAATCCTTCTCAATGCATTCGCCCTCTTCGTTCGTGATCCGAACCCCACGACGTTCCTTCTCCAGAAGATGTTTGTTGAAGTGCAACCGTGCTCCAACCCACCCGCCTCCTCCGCTGTCCCGCACCAACATGAACGGACGAAACTCCGGTTTCCCTCCGTTGAACTCTTTTTGGCACGCGTGCTTGTCCAGGAATTTCCCCGATAAGTCTTCCTGGTGCCTCACGGAAATTACATGGTCACAACCAGCCCACATCTTTGCTTCGTCCTCCTCTCTTTCTCCACCGGGTAAAGGGGAAGGTAGCAAGCTTCAGTATACCGATGCCGGGGATCACCGTGCACATCTGTCGAAGACATTTATTCTCAGAATATTTCGAGTAAGGTCGTGTTATTTTGGAAACTTGCATGTAAAAACAAACCATACCTGCTCAACTGCTGAACTCTTCACACAACTATGCCCCGCATCCGAGTTTGCTGCTGCGGTGTTGAAGGGAGGTTTGCCGATGCGCCGGTCCATCATCAACGTGATTTCAGCCGGACACCATGGCATGTCCAGAGGAGACATGAAGAACTTGAGGGGATGGCGGTCGAAGTGGAAGACCCTCAAGTTCTTCTTCTTCAAAATAATATCCAGTTCTCCCCCTCGATGTCCGCATCCTTCTGCATGGGGCGCTTCCCGGTGTTCGCCTTGGCTTTATTAAGGACTTCCTCTTTGACTGCACGTTGGTCCTGAACCTCCCTCCCTCGCAACCTTGAAGACATCTTCCAGGGACCCTTCGTCAGAGGAAAGCATTTTCTCGAAGGCTTCCATTGTCGCGGCAGCTTTGAGGTTTTCTCCACTAGCGTTCCCAAAAGTCGGCACAACTTTCGCAATGGCTTCCTGCGTGTCTGGTGAAAGAATTGATTTTTCCTTTTTTCTGCACAGGAGTGCAAGTGTGTACTCTTACTAGTGACCTATATAAACGGTATATCGTACTCACTCACACGCAATTATTGGGGAAATTAACACATCATTTCGTCCACGGTGGAATGCTGACGGAACAGTCCTGGTCACGACCAGGTCACCAGGTGGTCACGTCTGCTTTAATCGTGGTCACCGGATGGTACTCGCGATCCATGCGATCGATATTCAGGTTGACACCTCATGGGCAATGCACTCGGGAGCCGTCGCACGAGGCTTATGCGTCACAAAGTGGTCCTAGCATGATGAAACAAATGCAAGTTTTAAGATTCGTCTATCCTTTCCGGACGAATTCTAAGAGATAGGGTGATTTTGACTCGCTGATAGGCCTATTGGCAGCGATGGTCACTTTGACACATGCGGAAAGTGTAGGTATGGTGGCGAGCTCCTTCTGTGTGAGATGCCAAGCTGCAAAGAGGCTACGCATGCGCGTCCGATGCGCAGGGCTCACCGACGTCCCCACGGGATCGTGGTATTGCAGAAAGTTTGTTGACTCATAGTGCTTCATCCGTACAATTCATATTTGATATACCTCCAACATATTACACATGAATTCCAGCTGTATTGTAAGTATTTTATATGTGTTCATGGGACCACCAATGTAAACTTGCCGGGGTTACCCCGCTTGCATCCAGAGTGAAGACGTGTTGCAGAATTCACTCTGGTTGTAAACATATCGCAGACGTATTGATAGAGTTCTGCACGAGTGAATGTTCCAATATGTTCCCAATGTATCTGCCATACATGTGGTGCAGACATAGTGAATACCCCTCCAATCGTTTTGCCCCTCTTCAACACATCGGCCCCGGTCGGGCCAAAGCCCCAAAATACCAACTTCTGTGATACGCGTCCAAATGCCGTGAAAACTTGTCAGCATAAGGCTAGACCCTTCCTTAGATGATACCAAGTGCTGGTGGGTGAGTCTGGCACCATTTGAGTGCCCATGCTAGCACGCTCACTTTCACCGTGTTAAGGCAGATCGCGGTTCAATACGTGCTGTCAACATGTTGCGGGTGTATTGAATCATTTCAATACATTTATCCTATGTTCAATATATGTTCAATGTGTATCCAAAAATAATGTGCTCAACACTGTATTGAACATCTGTAGAAACGTAGGGGACAGCCATTCGACCTACTCCTACCCCGAAGGCCTACAATAAGGGGACGAGTCAGGTTTACCAGCCTCACCTCACCAGGGTGCAACATCCCGTCAGAATCTTGGTGCTATTCTATGGCACAGGGTCAGTGGAGCAGCAGTGCCAGAGGCAGTTTAGGGACTGCGAAGTGGTGACAGTTGACATTCTGCCAAAGTGGCAAGCGACGTGCACATCAGACATAATCAGCTGGAACTACAAGCTATACCCGCGACACTACTTCGACATGGTCTGGGCAAGCCCTCCCTGCAAGGAGTACAGCAAGGCCAAGACCAGGGGGACACCTGATCTGGAGCTGGCAGATCGGCGAGTGCAGCGCACCAGGGAGACCATTGAGTACTACGGCCCCGCGTACTTGGCTACTATCCGGCAGTCCTTGTGACAAGATTGTAATTGCCGGCAGTCCTTTCACAAGGACCGACTTTCCAATATTTTTCCCGATGCCTTAACGAGCTCCGATATGCTTGCCCCCGGGCGGAAATTCCGTCAGGACTTGAAGTTTGGTAGGCTCCGTCCTACAATGTCAAGTGGCATGCATGTTGACCGCCACAGTTGAGGTTTCCCATGGGGGTACGCGTTTTTTTCTCCATTTTTTCTTGTCATTCGCCGGAGTATAATGTATTCGTCATTCATGCTACTTCAACCGATATTTTGAAGGCCGAGATATGACCTCGGATCAGAATTTTGACAAAACACTGCAGAAAGAGCCGCTCGAGAACTTGACAACATGGGTCTCCGAATTTTCATGGGACCTTTAAGGAATTAGGTAGCACAGCAAATAGCTTAGTCCTTGTGAAAGGACTGAAACTTTTTCATCGAAAACCGCAGAAATACACCCCAAAAGCGTCGCATTAAAAAGTAACACTATACTCACTTGAGGCGTGTACCAATATATTTTAATATTGCTTTGACCCATAAATATGATGTGGAAACACACGTTGGGACCCATTGGCCACAAACGATGCCCAATATTGATTGTTGACTCTTAGTCCTTGTGAAAGGACTGTTAATTTGGATAGTAGCCATACTACTTCATTGCTTGAGAACCCAGCCGGCGACGCGCTACGGGGTCTGCACACGAGAGCAGTGATGAAAGGTCTGCCAGAACCGACCACTGTTCACCACGCACTGCAAGTGCGGCACGCCGTACATGAAGCTGCTGACCCACATCTGGACCAATCAGGCACGCACTTTCGACGACACCTCTGCTGCAGTGTCCACGCGACACCCAGCGAGCGAGAGCCAACACGGGCAGGCACGATAACACCGACCTCGCAAGGGGGGATCTCAGCTGCCAACACCCGAGGTATGGGCTTGGCGCAGGCACTGCTACATCATCTGTTCTGTGAGTTGAAGTTGGCAGAGCGCATGAAGGAGGAGATCGCGCTCGCAGTCATGGACCTGATATCAGCGCTGACGGCGCATATGGACGAGCACGCGCTGGAGCTGCAAGATACTGATGCGTGCCAATCTCAGGGCGTAAAGAGTGCTGAAGACCTGCAAGCTGGGGATGTACTGTCATTGCTACCAAATCGACTGAGCGTTGGCAGCGTGAGTCGGTGAGGAACTTTCGGGAAAGCCCAGCAAGCAGCAGATCTGAAGGGGAACCCAGAAACCCGAGGACTGGGGGGCGGCACGGAGACCCGAGAACCGAGGGCTTAGCAGCCTAACCCTTGTCACAAGTGCATGCTTGATCCCCGGACAATGTATATAAGGGCAGGATGTGCAGCGCTAGCGAGGGCGTAGGCGCGCCTGAAAGGGGGGAGAGTTGTACTCGGGTAAATCACGAGTCGGTAGAGAGACATACGTGTCAGAGTGACGAGTGACATAACTGATGACAGTCACCCGTATGACCGAGAGGTATGACGAGGGTGACTGGCAGAATGCGACAGTTAAACATCTGCACCCACAACAGATCAGGCTCGAGAGAATTGGTGGGAAACCATTCAGAAATGGTGGAAACCGTCCAGAACTCGAACAGTCGAACATAACTGGAGGGAAACCACGAGAGCCTCAGTTCTTGCCACATCAGCATATCTATGATTATTCAGAGGAGAGACATGTGACTGAGTGGCAACTGCAGTCCGAGGACTGCCGAGGATATATGAATCGAATGTGAAGTATGTAGCCAGCAGAAGTATGGCCAGCACGTGTCGATCGAATCCGAGGTGAGCCGAGGGAGTTCGAACCGACAAGTTTCTACATAAAGAGCTGAGCAAGCTCTCTCATTAGTTTTAAAATATTACAGCCGACAACCCACCTCGGGTATTTGTCAACTGTTTAAAGTAAGATTACAGAGAATTCCGATATATCACATTGGATCCTTAGTACACGATTCAACAAGTGTTCTCCGAACACTCCTGCAAGTAACTGCAAACAGTGCATCCTGCTTTCGGTTTGCACCCGAACATTGGCGGTATATGAACACCAAATGTCGAAAAGAAACCTCTCACCAAAGGTCTGATTCTGCCCCTCAACTTATCCGAGACCGCCTGACCGAGGCGGGACACCAGTAAAAGTCTCACTTCTTCAGATACCTTACCGTACAAAAAGTCCTTTCTGTGTGTCGGCATGAATAAGCTCTTCACCATATTGCTTGTCATCCTAACGGTACTGTCTGGCGGCAAGAGCCCCTCAAGCTTGCCCGCTAATATGACCGAGCATATGACCTCGCCATAGCCGGGCATTTACAAAAGATGTGATGCTCATTCGCCACCTCCCCATCCTGCACGTGTAGTGGGCAAGCATACTCTGGATACATATCCAGGAAGTGTCTGTCATTAGTAACTTGATTATTCCTTGGGGTGGGCAGATTACCCACCCTTAACTTTGCTGCAAATATGGTGTTCTTGCGATGTACTCCTTGCCCCCTTCTGAGCACGGATGCATGTGCCCACGCGCCTTTCTGATCTAGAAAATTAATGTGTTTGATTTGGCGTGAAATACCCCCAAATTAAGCCGAACCGGCCCCCCTATGACAAGTTTCATTTCATATTCCAACCAACAACTGTGTAAGCCGACGCATGGTGCATATGAACACCCGCATCCAACGAATCAAACAACGAATATGTATTGTCGCATCACGAAGGGTCAAAACAAATGAGACAGCATGGGAGTTAAAACCCTTGGATCATAAATGGTCTTTACAGATGTAAGGGTCGATTTGAATGTGCATATTACCCAATACGAAGTTGCCAACATGAAAAATGTGGTAAGCATGATTGGGCATGATGTTTGGATAAAGTTTTGAGGCTTGGCGGGATGATTCAGCTCGAAATTCAATTGGCTAAAAATATGTGAGTGCCATGCTATGTGTTTTAATACCTCCAAAGGTTGAAACTCAAAAATGATAGGGTGCATGATACAAATGTATTGGATATAGCGAGTACATGAATATATACTGCATATGGCATACGTTCCCACTCCGTTAAGGTCCTGCATATGCTAAAACTCGGAGGGTAATCAATATGGACTGCAAGAGGATGGTTTTAAAGATCCCCGCAAAACAGGTCCTTGTGGGAGGACCGAACGCGATTTGGGTCCTCCCACAAGGACTGTCGGGCAGTAGCCATACAGTGCGTAGTTCTCCATCTTCCTCCAGAGTCTCGGGTCCTTTCTTTTATCAGGTTTATCCGATCTGATTTTGTGCACATTGTCTATTGTGTTCTTGGAATCAGTATGTACTATGACGCCTGTCCATGCGTCCTGCCAGAACAAGGCCACATGTACTGTATTTGAGGGTACCTTTAAGGGTAGGGTAGCAACTTTGCCGCGGGGGACAGACCGCGTCCATCTGTCGTTGACTGTTTCATTACGGTTTTCATATTTCAATTTCGGTAAAGCTAATGAATATCTAGCTCATCTTTCCGATTTTTTTCTCGAAAATAGCACATACGTTTCTGTATATATACATCTCTTTTATCCTCCCGTCTCCGACGGAGGGCCCATGCGCTCTTTTATAATCACGCGTGAAGATAGCGGAAGAAGATAGCGGATGAAGACTCTTAAGAATCGCTATGTAAGCGATATGAAATATGATATATGGCGCGGCTATTATTGAACGTTAACAGCTCGCGCAGCGTATGTGTGGGTATGAGTGCAGACGCTTCTCCAGAAGTGTTGCTGTAGCTCAATGCTACCTCATTTACGCCAATGCCCCGCACCTCTCAGGTGCTACCACAATTGGGTTGTGAACCCGAGGCATTGGGTGAACAACAATATCGGCTGATCGAATAAGCCATGTGATACCCGCATGCTTGTTCAATTCATGCTTGAAGCGAAGATGAGTCTTCTCAGAACACTTCGGTTCTTCAAGACTAATCTTGCTTTGCCATCTCGATGCCAATACCTGGCCTCTCGATGACAGGTGTCACTCAAGGTGAGTGGATGACAGATGGTATGATTGTACATGTCATAGTCGACCGTACTGACGACTGTATGTCATTATAATATATGACATGACACGACATGATATGACATGACATGGTATGACATGTATGACACGTATGACACGTATGACATGTATGACACATATGTCATCGGTCATAACCCTGACAGATCTCCCCTCTTAAAAGAGCTGTGACCTCACAATATAGGGTGCATGCCTTTGTATATGTCTTTGATGTCTTTATTGTTGCTGCTGGTACCAGTCTTCTTACACCGATGAGGCGTCCCTCAAGGTGTTTTTAGGATATCGGGGGGAACTGAGTCCACTTTAAACCCTCACCTTAGGCATTTAGCCTTGCAGTTCTTAGGATGTAGCCCCCATGAATTGCGTATCGTATCTCAGAGTGGCGTTTCAAGGTATCTTCCGAGGTTTACGAAGTTACGGATAGATATTTGCGCTTGCCGATCGACTTTCGACCCAAGGGTACGAAATCCATTGGGAAATCCCAAATCTGCTTCCACGGCCATATATAGTGCATCCACCTCTTCCTCCCCTCAGAGAGCTTACTCCCCCGAGGTTCACAGGAATACTATGGAGAGCCCCTTCCGAATATTTCGAAATTTCGGCTTGTTTTTAATGCAAACGGAGTGGCCCTGCTTAACGAGATATCGGAGGGTCTCTATGAGTCCACTTCAAATCCTCACCCGATCTGCCAGACTCCTTGTTTTTCGGTCCGGTACGCGCGCTTTGACGAACATTTCATAGAGTGGATTCGACAACGTACTAATGTGAAATTCGTGTTAGTTATGTGTGTCAAGCATACAGTAACTCAGGATCACAACTCCGTCCACCTCAGTATCCGGTAGCTGCGGATTACTGGCCATAAGATCCGAATGACAAATCACGGTCTGGCAAAGGTAGCATAGCAGTTTTTCACAGATATTGGTACCCGCATATATGCGTATAGTTCTGTGTAAGGGTATGATTTGTACAAGGCTCACTACACCTCAGCAAGGAAGGATCAATTCTCGCTCCTGTCATATCAATTTGATGCAGGGTAAAAATGTTAGGGATGTAACCCTGCAGTTCTCGGGATGCAGCCCTGCAGTTTTTGGGATGCAGCCCTGCAGTTCTTGGGATGCAGCCCTGCAGTTCTTGGGATGCAGCCCTGATTATTATTCGGTCGGCAATTATTGGCAAAAGTCATCGGCTATCAGCTTTTGACTCAGAAGCCACAATGTTATAGAAGCTGCGACCAATCGTGATTATATGCGGCAGTTATGCCTTCAGCATACGTAGACAATATGATTATGTGGAACTTATAATCCCACTTAAGTTGCATCATGATAAAATTATCCAGGTGTTAACAAGTGTTCAGGATTTGATAAGGGGTTGACGCCCCACAGGCCAAAGGTCATTGTCTCGTAAGGCTCGCCTCAAGTGTGCGGCTTTAAGGATCAGCGTCCCGGCGAGGCACAGGCATGATGCTTCCTTGACCACAATGGAGCTGGAAATGAGAATGCTCAAGACATCCGAAGACAAGAAGGCTTTTTGTTGGCCAGAGTTGTTGTCTAGATGCTTAACCTCGATGGGGTTGCATTCGGATACAAACTGTGCAACCATACATGTGACTTATGCATTGGTGTATGACTTTGATGAATTGTCTCTTGTCATGAACCTGGAAGGAATGACGGGCAAATAGCTAGAGTGGCGGATCTCACTCACTCGGTTTTGCTGTTATAGAATTCGATGCCTGAATGGCACAGATGGCAATCCTTGGCTCAGATGCTTTCCTTCAGACACTGGCAACAACTTTTGCGCCAGCTTCTCTAGACTTGGGGGAAATAAAACCATGGATCAACAATTCATCAATCAAAACACATGTTACCAAGGCTGATTCAACGAATCCTTTAACTCTTGAAATTCAACAATCAGCATCTCAGGCTGTTGACGTCAAAGTATGGTTGTAAGCTTACAATATAGCTTATTCACATTTAAAAAACCATCGTTCTCCTATGTCAGTGCCCTTCATATAATATGATAGAGCCGGAGAAATATGCATCTATGATTTCTTCATAATGAACTTCATGTGTCAGTAAGTCAAATAAAGACTTCATTTGATGCTTCAATCGGCATGATGTACCGTGTCATCAACTTTATGACTGCTATACATAGATGCTGGAACTTGTCATAAGATTTTTAATCTTCCAAGCAAAATCACAATGATGTAAAATCAAAATGATGTAAATCAATTTGTGGCAGCTGTATGAAGAATGAATGAATCTATACTCCTTCTTCTCCTTTTTGAAAAGAGGTGCATCAAACCAATCAGATGGTGATGGAGAATGTCATTCAATTATTATGTTATGTGAAAAATGGTTTGATAGAAAATCAGACGGAGATTACTCATCGAATCAAGTGCTTTCGAGGTAACAATGTCAATATGAACACCGATTCTCTCAACGTCGTACCGGCAACATGCCTGACGCTTTTGAATGTGGCGAATGCCAGATGTTGTCGAATGCCAATATCAATTCACTATGATTCAATATGCAGTTTTTGGGTTGCAGCCCACATATATTGTTAGTTCAGGGTCACAATAGTGTACCCAACTTAGACAATATTTCTGGACAATGATTGTCATAATGAACAACGAAATCGGTGATGGTACCGAAGTTAACTTTGGTATCGAAGCTAATGGAGAGTCAATCAAGAAGTGTCTGTAATGACAACAACTTACTACGAGTTGTATTTCCGTCCCTGATGAATGGCTGGTATGTCATTTCATTGTGACTAGAACATGGCATCGCCTAGTGATATGTGTATATATGAATCTTCTTCAGTACATGATCATGTATCTCGATGGTGCCCATTTTATTTTTGGGCACACACTATTCAGAGACTTGTCATGGTAAAGAAGTATGAATGATGAATGTGTCATTTCAATGCCGGCAGAATTGTGACTTGTTGATGACTATTTGCCACTAATTTAAAGTTTCTGTAACTTCCAGAATGAGAATGAACGGAAAAATAATTAATATAGAATAAGTTTTCTTAATCTTAGAATAACCCGTTTCATCGTTAATTTAGAATAAGTTTTCTTGATGTCATCCGGCTATGACCGGTGGTCCTTTTCACGACTCGTGTTCAAATAATGTGCACACAGGTCAAACGCTCTCGTTCCCGCTGGTGCCATCATGAGGAAGCCTCCAAAAAGCTTTAAGAAGGTTTGTCTCGCTTGTGATAATGGTGGGCGCCGTTGTAATAGACACTCACGGCGTGTCCTGCTTGAAAAAAAGGCCCCTGTACTTCTTCTAGATTCTAAACCCTTTGACTTGCCTTTTACCGCTGCACGCGACCGGCAAGCATCTTTGAAACTTCCGAGTTTCAAAGATGCGTTTTGTATTTTGGGTGCACCCTAATTTTACAAAACGGCCGAGCGCTTCCCGTTTGTGCGGGATATTCACATTTATTCCATGGAATATTTCATATGGATTAACACACATAAGCACGAAGGCATCGGCCACGCATCTTTGAAACTAACGAGTTTCAAAGATGCGTTTTTTGTCATTTGGGTGCGCATACCCAAATAACAAATCAGCCGAGCGCTTCCCGTTGGCGTGGGGTATCCAACGCTTGAATGTTGAATATTCATTGTAATATGAGTTAGCAAGCGAGGTTGCAAAGGCATCGGGACAGAATCTACGAAACTGTCCTATGCCTTTGCCTTTGGGTTTGGGTTCGAAGGTGACACCCAAACCCAAAGATGCCAAACAGCCGAGGGCTTCCCGTGCGTCCTAACGCACGAAACTTGGCACGAATACTACCATGGTACATATATTTAAGTTACCAGAAGCTCAAGGCTTCAAGTTACTTGTGCGCGAAACGCGCAATCTATTTCTAAGGCAGATGCTTTGGGTTTGGGTTCGAACGTGACACCCAAACCCAAAGATGCCAAACAGCCGAGGGCTTCCCGTGCGTCCTAGAGCACGAAACTTGGCACGAATACTACCAAGATACATATATTTAAGTTACCAGAAGCTCAAGGCTTCAAGTTACTTGTGCGCGAAACGCGCAATCTATTTCTAAGGCAGATGCTTTGGGTTTGGGTTCGAACGTGACACCCAAACCCAAAGATGCCAAACAGCCGAGGGCTTCCCGTGCGTCCTAACGCACGAAACTTGGCGCGAATACTACCATGGTACATATATTTAAGTTACGAGAAGCTCAAGGCTTCAAGTTACTTGTGCGCGAAACGCGCAATCTATTTCTAAGGCAGATGTTTTGGGTTTGGGTTCGAACGTGACACCCAAACCCAAAGATGCCAAACAGCCGAGGGCTTCCCGTGCGTCCTAGAGCACGAAACTTGGCACGAATACTGCCAAGATACATATATTTGAGTTACTTGAAGCTCAAGGCTTCAAGTTACTTTTGCGCGAAACGCGCAATCTATTTCTAAGGCAGATGTTTTGGGTTTGGGTTCGAACGTGACACCCAAACCCAAAGATGCCAAACAGCCGAGGGCTTCCCGTGCGTCCTAGAGCACGAAACTTGGCACGAATACTGCCAAGATACATATCTTTCAGTAAGTTGAAGCTCAAGGCTTCAAGTTACTTACTTTTTTTCAAGCAGAACACGCCGTGAGTGTCTATTGTGGCAAAGATGGCAAATAATAAAAGTCATTATGCGTAAAGAGTCGTTAATCACGGCCGTGACTTTTAGATTCACGGCCGTGAATCTTTCCGAATGGAACCAAAAACCGTTCGATTTTAATCGAACGGTTTTTGGTTCCATTCAAGACAACTCTTCAGTGTAATATTTCGCATGGCATGGGGATAGCTCAACAGGTACAGGTACAACGTCATGGATGCATGCACCGGTCATAGCCGGATGACATAAAGAAAACTTATTCTAAATTAACGATAAAATGGGATATTCTAAACTTATGAAAAAATATTCTAAATTAAATAGCCTACCAGAATGAACTGCGCTTGGAAATCATCTGCAGTTTGCGGGTTCGAGTCCCGCCATGGCTTTCCCCAAGACTTCGTGGCCTAATGGACGAGGCGACAAATTCTAAACATTCCAGAATGAGCTTTCAAATAGTCATAATTCCTCAATGAAGCATGCGTGTCTTATGTGCCGAAATGATATGAAACCACATGTATGATGTCAATCTATATGTGGATGGTTTATACCATTGTATGCTATTCCACAAATAAGTAGTGATGTCAGAATAAAACTTTGGACAATTGCAACTCAGTACAAATCCGAGTGCATTCAAGTCCACTTGTATGCTCAGAATCTGAATCTAATGTACTTTCTATATGCACAGGATAGAATATATTTTCTATGTGATTCTGGATTCAGGAACTAGAGTCAATGAAAAACTCCTTTCCTATTTCAGACGATGAAACCTTTATTCCCTTAGGTGCAATACCTTATCTTAAGGAATAGTCATTTTCAATGCAAGTTTCTATCGATTTTCTCAAATCTGTCACTTTTATGATGATCAGACAGGCCAATTTTACAGCATAACCCACTTCCCCTTGCTGAAGGAGATGACTCCTGACAAAGGGCGGTATGTTGGCCGTTTTCCTATGACACGTGAAATACATGAGTGGCTCGGCAATCTTGGAGAATTTGGGATAAATATCCTGATTTGGCCGACTGTGCCCAAGAATGACCGAAGGTTAGACTTGTCATCTTTAGCCATGCGGCGTAGAGGCTGCTTGCCAACGGTTGGGTCATAGGCTGGATAGCTATGTTAGAGGCTGAATAGCCATGATTGCACGGACTCTGTCTTTTATGATGGATAGACTTTTGAGATGTGGTGTCCGATAAATCAATACATCTGACAACAACTCAACCTTAAAAGGTCTGATGAAGAGCTGATGATCTCTGTTGCACTGTATTTTTTTTGATGTGCACCACTGAAATGCCTCGTGATATAATAATCTCACTGAATAGGCTTTGTGCAATGGCGGTATGATCAGATATGTAATGATCAATGAAGACAAGATGACCGGTATAGCTTATTCAGCAGGCATGACTACCTCAAAGAGATGCCAATACACGGATACATTTCAAGACATAAGGGCAATAGACTGATTATGTAGCCTTTGAAGGCAGCTAGCATTTATGCTGCATTGGTCAGCTCGGTGGCTTTGACCTATCTAGGTGTTGTACTCAGGCCGTAGCCTGCATATTGCATTGAGTAATCTTGACACCTTCAATGATCCAATCAGATGATATATATGTATGAAATATCAAGAATGGTTGCCCTTTTTCAATGATCATCGGTGGCAGAGGCTATAGTGTTTGCACCGAGTCAATATACAATTCTAGTCTGGATACATGCTAGACCAGATGTATACAAATGTCTAGGTCTTCAAAATCTAGCTCATATGTACGTCATGGCTGATGACCTTAGAAATGTTCGATACATATGTGTGTCAACTTCATGGAATTCTGCATGGTTTGACTGTATACAGTCATGATTACCAAAACAAAAACAATGATGCAACTTACTTGTTTATTATTTGTCTTTATTATTTATTTGGTTTTTAGTTGTATTTTTAGCTTATCATCTTCCCCCCTCAAGGAAGTGTATTGCTAGGCGGTTGTCAAGCGCCGTTTAAATACAACAGAGGTCCGACCTCTATGTGATGACGTGGAAGCTTACTATGAAGCTGGACAGCAGTTCTCGGGATGCAGCCCATTGCACCGAAGGTGCATCGCAGTTTTTGGGATGCGGCCCGAATTCACGTCATCAGCGTGGGTCATATAGTGCCCATGCATGTGGTGTATAAAATACAACATCACCCTCCAGCGGCGAAGTGGTTTGCTATCACCATCATCGTATGCTGTGGGATATCAAATATATGATCAGAGAGCATGGTAATATGTGTACCATGTTTGTCAATATCGGAGGGACTTCTTTAAACTCCTCATGACTATATGTATAATGGTGTTGTACTGATGGCAACACCTTCTCTCTGAGTGATTTATTGATTTCAGATGTGATGTCGTGGCAGTCAACCTTGTCCGCTCGTACCGGGGGTTGTATGAAATGTGTCCACGTCATCGGCACGAGTCATATTGTGTCCATGCATACGCGATCTTAGCGCAGGTCACAATACAGTGCCCGAGCATACGCGATTTTAGCGTAGGTCACATTGTGCCTCAATTTATTACATCTGAGGAAATCTATTACTCATCTTTGTGAGTTTAGACAGCATTGTACTGATTGCCACGCTTTTTCAGATGATTTATATATCACAGATTATACCAAATGTGGTGATCAGTCCAGTGCAAAATTTTGTCACCGGAATGTACAGGGATTGTGAATGATTGCAATCCAGCCGGAGGAATAATCTCAGTAGTTGTTCTGTACTAATGAATTCATCGGAGTTATACTCATTTCGACGATTCGAAACCCATGTCATTTGTAGTGATGACAACTCATATGAATATATAGGGGTTTCCTCAGAATGCTTTTATGTGATGTCAACATATTATGAACAATTCACTTGCATCTTAGGACAAAGAAGTTACGCTTGGAAGGTTTTGCATGGTGGTCACCCAACAGTTATCAGCTGTTTCTCGGGTGCCACATTCTGCCTTTAGTACTGGGACTATATCAACCAGTCCTACAGCGATACACCTGTTATTCCCACTCTTATGTACGGCTATAGTGCCAAAGTGTATCAGGTGGGAATATGACCACTTCCGCGACTCAGATGGGATGGATGTTGTACTGGTCCCCACACGCCGAATTGGGACGATGGTCGGGTGCGAAGGGGGGGGTTTCGTTCGAACCAATAATTACACGGTGCCTGAAACGCCGAATTGGCGCGAATTTATAAATTCCTGAGTGCTTGGCTTACAGAAGCTTACATTGAAGCCGATAGCCACTGTGAAGCCACTGTTAAGCCGGTTGGTTGAATTCGCGAGCGCCATCCACGGCATTACTTCGTAAGCTTCTGCAATGTTTTTAGACACAGTGTCTCGAGAATTTTCGCGCATGAGCGTCTCAAAGCCGAGCGTCAATGGCGCATACGCAAATGGCGGTATGTGCGATTATGCCGCATAGTTGCTGTCGTGTAGCCGAACCTATTCGCAACTGATATGGCGAGCAATAGAAAGTCGTGTTCTATCCTAAACTTTGCGGCCAACGATAAGTGTTCGCGCTGTGTCTCTAAGCAGGCAGGTTGCAGCAACGCGCTCTTGTTGCCCCAGCAACCTCCTTTTGATAACGACTGGCGACATCCACGCGGAGCTCCGACTTCAATAATACAAACTGATGCGCCGACGTTGCGGGATCAGAGAAAGAATAATGGCGTATCTGCTTTCTCGGCTTCGGACAGTCATTCTATCATCAATGTAGAGCGACAATTGATAGTTGAGACAGACGGCAATGACGCTGCAACTAATCAACTCCCCGCGAAGTGGTTAACAAGGAGAGGCCGTTCAAGATCGGAAAGTTGCACAGCCGATGATGGTACGCATGCACACGCTTATTGTGAATTATCATATTAGTACGGCAGATGTTAATTCTGGACATAATGGCAACGTATGCGCTCTATAATAATGGTAATAATACGCGCGTCGTCCGTGTAGCTATGCACAAACATATGCGCACCATGCAGAGAGTGCGCATTGTGTCAGTTGTGTGCGGCGACATGACGCGGTGCTGGTGATCGGATATATATGCTGCAGCCCAAGCGCATACCGCCAATAACATCGCCACGACTGCCATCGACACGGCTGCAGAGGTGTTGCATGAAAGGGAGCTTTGAAGTTCAGATCGTGCTACTTTCGAAGTGACGACTACCACACCGCGCAAACGACCACTGCTGATGGTAGTTGCATCAGATGTAAATGTGGAGGTGACATCTCCACATGGCACTTCGACAACACTATCTAGTTACAAAGAAGTTGGGGAGTATATATCTCATAAACAATGCGAGGCGATCAACGAAATGCACTCCGTGTCGCACGCCGACAAACATCGTATCCGAGGTAGGTCCACGCTCATTACATGCACGCACACATATGTGTTATTAACTTTGATGCTGACTTACCACAGAGGTGACACAGGCGGAGGGCTATGGGGATGCGGCCAGAATTTCACATCATATAGCATGCGTATATCAGAAAGTCCGGGAGGCCGATGCCCCTGATTTATCTCCAGAGCAACGAAGGCATATGCTTGACATCTCCACGTACAATGTGCTGAGCGATCAAAGCAATCAGAGTGCTGTCACGGCATTAGGAGTAGTGAAATTCTCGGCAGCATCGCATCATCAGATGCATCCCGAGAGAGTTAAAAAAGCTAGTATAGCTAGTGACAAAGCAGGGGATTATGTCGGTGCCGCATTATTGTTTGGTATATTGGTCGAGGATACAATGGACAGCACCGGCATGTCATTCTGGAGGCACACTCACAGCATTCCAGGAGAGGGAGAGAGTAGAAACGACATGAAAGGTGGTCAGTTCAGCCAACACTTGAAGCGCATGCGTCGACGCGGGGGCGAAGGCTCCAATCAGCAAACCGCAAAGGAGGTCACGGACTCTTTGGACCTCCTACCCATGAAAGGCCTTGATAATAAGGCTGTCTATGTTCCCATACACAAATTGCCCGAAAATACACAGCTTGATAGCATTCATCATCTTCAATCGAAATACAATGTCAAGGAGCGAGAGGGTGGGCCAGAATCAAATATGCTCCGATGTTGGATTTTTGGGGGCATCGGACTTGGTACTGTCGTCAAGGTGGAGATTCCAGCGGAAGCAAACCTCAAGGTAAGCTCGTGATCATGCTCATGTGTGCTCATGTGTGCTCATGTGTGCTCATGTGTGTAAGTGTACACATTAGTATTCACTCTGGCTTACCACCACGCATTGTGTGTAAGTGTATGCGTGTAGTTGAAGATTGCAAAATACTTAAATGTGTGTGTGTGTGTGCGTGCGTGTGTGCGCGCGTGTGTGTGTGTGTATGGATGAATGCATATTGTTATGTGTTGCGGGCTGTGTGGCTTTAGCATAATTTCTAAATTAAGTATGTGTGTACTTGCTATGTCGTATACTTGTGTAGACTGTGATGTAGCAACTTTTCTAAATTATTTATGCTTGGATTGAGTATGTATACTTGTATATGCTGTGATATATCACAATGTGTATACTTATACTTGGATTTACTAGGTATACTATCTTGCATATGCTGTAATATGTTGTGTCTTTAGTAGCAAATTTCCTAAATTATGTAGGCCTGGATTTACTATGTATACTTGTATAGGCTGCATGGGTGATATAGCATTTTTTTCTAAATTAAGCATGCTTGGATTTTCTCTGTATACTATCTTGTATAGGCTGTATTATGTTGTGTGGCTTTAGCAACTTTTCTACAATAGAAGTGTGATTGGATTTGCTATGTATACTACTTGTATATACAGCTTATATACAAGATAGTATACATAGCAAATCCAAGCATACACAATTTAGTTTATGCAACCTACTACTATACAAATGTACATAGCAAATCCGAGCATGCCTAATTTAGACAAGTTGCTAAAGCCACACAGCCTGCACACAAAGCCTGCACACACACACACCCACACACCCACACACAGCAATATGCATCCATTCATACACATGCCGCACAAGCATGTTCACACGCGCGTGCGCACGCGCGCGCACACACACAACACTGCACAAAAACAAAACAAGGTTGATTACTTAATTATTTTGCTGGGTTTTGATGAAGTCTAGAATCACATTGCCAACAAATATGGATAGAAAATTCTCCGGGGGCAAGTTACCTAATAATGATGCAGTGATGTTCACAATGACAATTATGCCACAGCCTATACATGCACGCATAGCAAATCCGAGCATGCGTAATATATGAAACATGCTAAAACCACACAGGCCGCACCACACATACACACATATATAACAATATGTATCCATCCACGATACAAATGCATGAGCAAGGTCACACACACACACACACGCACACGGCACACTTTTGGAAAAAATAATTTTCATTATGGAGTTTCATTAGTCTTCCAGGGCCATATATATATATATATATATGGTGTTTTTAGAGTGATATAATATGTATATACACATTGTGATCTCTTACACACGGTGTGGCAGAGAGTGTACAAAAAAATATGTGTGTGCGTATATATATGGTGTTTTTTAGAGTGATATAATAT
>LGRX02034493.1:0-16017 GCA_001247695.2 Cymbomonas tetramitiformis | reverse complement strand
GCGCAGGGGGCGGACGTGCGGCCAGGATAGCGCAGGGGGGCGGCCGTGCGGCTGGGATAGCACAGGTATGAGGACTTGCGTCCAGGACAGCGCAGGGGGCAGTCGTATGGCTGGGACAGCACAGGTATGAGGACTTGCGTCCAGGACAGCACAGGGGGCAGTCGTATGGCTTGGACAGCACATTGCTGGCATTCTTAGGGAGTTCTTCCTAGAAATTACTGCTCTCTAGTAACACTCAAATTGTTTTAATTTGTATTAGAGGATCTTGTCCAAATTTAAACAAGATGTCAGCACCTGCGAAGTTATCTGTTTACAACGACAACGGTGTTTTCGATCCTACGCGTGCTTCAACTCTCATCTCCGGCTTGGAGCTTCATGCGCCTATCCCCGACAATTTCTTGTCCCAATACGTCACCTTTCTTGAGACCTTTCCTCAATTTATGGAGCTGGAGGCCTCTTTAATACCTTTACCAGCAGAGATGCGCGACAACACTTTTCACGTATTGCGCGTTTTGCTGGACCCGCGCTTGCGGTCGGCAGTTGACATGCAGGCTGCGATTATCACAGACGTTTTTTTGGAGCTGCTTACATCCTCATTGCAAGCCCCCCTTCTCACTTTCCGGGGAATTGGCTGCCCTGGGCGTCGCGACAACGTTCACTGTAGCCGTGAGGATTGTGTCGCGTATTATCAGCGTAACCCTTCATCGCTGACCTACGGTACATGTGGTTTGCTTCCGTGTGCTAAGAACCGTCCGCAGCACCAGCTTAAGGAGAATGACCTGGTTCGCAGCAGGAGAAACCTTTGCTGTTTCGTGAAGCCCATGCCTTACTGCCTTCCCGTCGACTGTGACAACTCTGGCGCGAGTAGTTATGTGCGTTGCCAACTTTGCGGATCCACAGCTCACCGCGGTTGCGCTCTCGAGCTTTTCGTCAAGGGACAATATGCGTTTCCTCTGGACGCTCGCTCCAAGGTTTTTTGTTCAGATTGCGTCCTTCCCACGCCGCAGCTTGTAAGTATCTTTGCTGAGGTGACATCAGCACTCACGAACTCTGGCACGCCGTTGGAGCATCTTGTCGTCATTCCGAACCACACGACGTCAGCAGCGGACGCGCAGTTCCAGGCATTGCAGGACGCTAGCGAGATGTTTTCGGGACCCGCGTATGCTTGGGGTGGCGACGCTGAGGAGGAGGCGCCCGCGGATCTTTCTGGCACACCTTCGCCACAAGTGGAACCTATGCGACGTGCTGTGCGTGGGCTCCGGGAAGCATTACTGAGCTCTGTAGAGCGAGAACGCACGGCTGCGTGACGGGGTGCGGGCTCGCAGCCTCCGTCGGAGGCGGACACTGAGGACTCGCAGCAGCAAGAAGGGACCTACGGCATGAGCCCCGTTCGTGACCTCCACTCCGCAGCTGTGATTAACTCCGCGTTGATGTTGCCGCTTCAGGAGTCAGCGCACCCATCCCATGGCATTCCGGCCGTGGACGCTGGCTCCCACCACGACATTTTGGGCGTAAGTACCGCAGCAGCTCTCGTGCCCGCGCAACCCGCAGCTCAGCCTGCGGCCTACGTCGCCCCCGCGTTGCGTAACCCCACAACCCGCGCGCCTGTTCCCTCATTGCTGAACGCCCCATCCCGCTCTGTGAACCCTCCGCCGGTGAACCCGCAGCCCGTGACCGCGCCTCTTCTCCCCCAGCCGCAACCCCCCGTCGCTGTGGCACCCCCGTCTTCGCAGCCGCTGCCACCGCGGCCGGGGGCATTACGGGTACTTTCTCCTCAACATCTCGAACCTGGTGAAGCGGCAGGTATTCCCTCTTTTGCCGCCTTGATGGAAGCGACGGTTCCGAGCATGGGGTTGGAGGAACTGGTGAGTGGTTCGGTGGACGGTCTGACGGTGGACGATCTGGCGTCACCTTCCGCATTACGACGGGAGATGCGCGAGAACTACTCGGGTAACGGTGTGTCTAAGGCGGACAAGTCCGTCATGAGGCGAGTTATGCAGGTGGATACCTTGGGGGAGTCCACTGAGTTCTTGCATACTCCCCTCCACCTCGCCCAGGACCTGGTGACGACCGAGGGAAACAAGCTGAAAGTCAAAGACAGACTTCAGTTCCCCCGGCGGGAGCGCTTCCTCACTTACTGCCGTAAGCGGGCGGCAGAGTGGGACTCCATCCTCCGGTCTGGGTGCGGTGTATTTTCCCCTTCGTACAGCTCTCATTTGGTTCATCAGAGGACGGCGCTTATCATTAAGGCCCGTTACGAGTTCCTGAGTGAGCTGGTCGAGTATGCGGCGCTCGATTGGTCTTGGTGCCCGTGGGAGGGGATTTATGTCTTCATCACGGCGAAGTATGTAGCCGTGTGGGAGATGAGCCCTTTCTCCAAGGCCGTGAAGCTGGACCGTGATCTTCCCCGTTTCCACAGTGAGGAGTCGGTGGGGGACCGTCGTGAGGCTGTTCGCCAGTACATCTCCGACACGGTGCTGCCCACACAGCTCACTGACATCCTGGCAAAGATGAACCTGGGGACGGGGTCCTTTCCCGCGGCTCTTCGGGCGCCGGTGCCTTCCGTGCCTCGGGTGGGAGGTGGAGCCGGAGGTGGTCAGCCAGGTGGCGGTTCGACTCCGGGTGTCGGTTCGCCTTCCGCCACTCACCGTTGCCCTCTTTGCGGTGGGCCACACCAGTACCGGACGGACCATTATGACCACCCCCGGGATGCTCCGATCACCGTGGTGTGCGGTAAGGAGAAGCTCGTGGACGGTGTCAAGAAGAAGTGTGTGCTCAAGCACGCCTTTTCAGGACCTCTCCGGACACCGTGCGAGCACACTGAGGTCGTCGCCTGAAGACTCGGCAAGCCGACACCAGGTGACTCAACATGCAAAGCAGCAGCCTCTGACCCAGTCGTGACCCCCCACTTATCTACTCCTTCCGCTCGGTTGGACTTTGGGGCACACTCGGGTCGGGCGGCAACTGGCGGTCCCAGTTCTGGGGCCGCCCACTGTGCTGTTCGTTGGGAGCTTGGTGGTCTCGTGTTGAACAACCAGCACTCAGTTCTGGAGGAACTTGATCCGGTGAACTTATGCACCGGTGTAGCCCTCAGTTCTAGTATTGGTGAGAGTGGTGGACTGGAACCCGAAGTTCTTCGGGTCAAACCACAGCCTGTTCAGGCAGTTCACACAGACCCTTTGGCAACTGGTCAGTCACGTGTGCGTGACTGTTCGGTGGAGCCTCAGTTGCGACACCCAGCCCTGGACCTTCTGCTCCGGGAGCTGTATTACTGGTATCCTGAAGGTTGCCCCGTACCAGCTGGAGCTCGGGGACTGGACCCCTTCACGGACAGTGCTCAGCTATTCAAGAGCTACCTGATGCGGTATGGGCACCTGCTTTATGGCGGTGGGAAGCTTACACCGGCACTCTCACACCTCAAGTCTCGGTTGCATTGGAGCCGGCTGCGGGTGACGGGTGAGAGGCGCCTCTTTCTAGTGGTGTACACGTCAGACGGCTACCACCGCATGCTGGTGCTCAAGGTGCCGCCCCGGAAGTTCACCTCGGTGGAGGCCCGGAAGGCGCATGCTGAGCGCCAGATGACCTACCATGACACTGGTGATGGGCTTTATAGCCCAGGGGTCCGGTATCGGGAGGAGCTCTTCGACCACTTCCTGCCGTCCGAGGATGCTCTCCGACGGAGTTATGTGGAGGGGCACCGTATGGCCTTCGTGACGAAGCCCCCGAGGTTCAAGCGGGACAACCATCCGTCTTGCTATGAGCATGCCGACCGCTCCGAGGCAGATCTGCGGAGGAGTGCGGCTGCAGGGGTCCTGGAAGGGCCGTTACACTACGAGCTCTGGTCGGTTACACAGCTCGGGTCCATCGACCAGCCGGAGAAGGACAAGTTCCGTAATGTCTGGAACGGCAGGTCTTCGGGTGTGAATCGGGCTATGGCACCGGCCACCGCGCGGTACGACTATCTAGAGGACGTCTTCTCACTGCAGAGGCCCAGCTGTTGGATGAGCGGCTGGGACCTCAAGGACGCCTTCTGGAACAACCCGCGGTGGCAGCCCCACTGTGACTATATGGGCGTGCAGTTCCCTGTGTCCAAGGACTTCTACCGGGCACGGTACGACATGTTCGGGTTCGCAGATGCGCCTCAGCATCAGGCGGACATGGCCAGGGTCCTGAAGAGGTACCTTAATTCGGTGGTACACTCTGATGGGAGGTCACAGTGCACCGGTATCTTTGTGGATGACGGCCACACCGTGCACGACGGGGACATGACCCTACAGGAGGCCACGGCACGGGTGGAGGCGGAGTTGGACCGGCTGGAGGCGGTGGGCGTGAGGGCTTCCCACCACAAGACTCACTATCCGTCGGTGGTGAAGGACTATATTGGGCGGGAGATCCACTCGGTGCCGCAGCTGGTGACGGCTTCGCCTGCCCGGATCGCCAAATACACGGGCGCTGCTGATGTGCTGCTGGGCGCGGTGCAGCCTGGTGGAGTGGTGCCTCGGAGGGACTTGGCCTCGGTGGTGGGCAAGTACCAGTTCCTGGCTCCTTTGGTCAAGGGGGGGCAGAATATGCTGGTGCCTATTTATCGGGCCCGGGACGATTTCACGGCGCCCGAGGTTGCGGAGTGGGACCCGGCGCAGCGGTGGGGGCCCGATGTCACGGTGACGATGGGGCCCGAGGCTCGGCAGGGGCTGGAGCGGTTTGCTCATGCTGCACGCCAGGGGCCGACCCGTCGGTACTACCTGTATGAGGGCCGCCCGGAGGTCTCCGGCTGGTGGGATGGAAGGCACTCGGGTGACCGGCCCTATCTCACGGAGCATTGGGCCACCCCCGAGGGTGTGCCGGCACCGGTGATGGATGCCTCTGGTTGGCAGGGCGGCATTGCGTATCGGGATTGGCGCCACATCTTGGCCTTCCCCGAGCATGAGTGGGCGCCATGCAAGAGCTCCAACTTTCGGGAGGCTAGTACGGCGGCTGCTACGGTGGAGCGTTTGGGGCCGGATCACCGGGGTGGGTGCATGTTGCTCCGTACGGACAACACCACCACCATGAGCATGGTGAACAAGCAGGGCACCATGGCGCCGGACCTGTGGCCGGTGTGTGAGCGGATGTTCCGGGCGGCCGCTGAGTATGACCTGGAGCTGGCTGCGGAGCACATCCCCGGGGTCGAGAACACCCTGTCGGATGGGCTTTCCCGCTATGTTCGACGGAAGGACTACTCTGACTGGCAGTTCAGGAGGGATGAGTTCCTCTCCGTGCAGGACATGTTCGCATGGCCGTTCACTTTGGACGGGGGAGCGGACCCGGTGGGCACCAATGCCCAGCTGCCCAGGTATCGGTCGGTGGTGGATGGGTTTGAGGACACGCCTGTGGATGGGTGAGCATGTGTATGCCAACCCCGATTATGAGCGGGTGAGGCGGTACCTCGAGCACTTTTTGAGGTGCCAGAGGCGGTCTCCGAGGACTACGGCGGGCACTTTTGTGCTCCCGGTGTGGGACACCTATGATTGGTGGCGCCTGCTGAAGGGGGCACGGCTGGTGCGGTGGTATCCGAAGGGCTCAGACCTGTTCACCTCGCCGGAGTGGAGGACCTTGTCGGAGGGTGATGGCACTTATGCATTCGGGCAGGACCGGGCGTTCCGGGGCTCTACTCACTGGCCGGTGGTGGTGGTGCACTTTCCCCCGTTGCTCCCTGGCAGGAGGGACCGTTGCGTGCCTGAAGCTCGTGGTGGACCTGCTTCGATGCGAGCTGGGCGGTTCGTGCCAGTCCTGTCGGGGGACCCCGCAGCCGACCGTGTGCTTCTGTCTCGGGTGCCAGCGACTCGTGTGCCGGGTCTGCGCCGGGGTTGAGGTGGGCCTCATGGGCATGGTGAGGTGTGGTACGTGCTGGCTGGTGGCGGCTGGCTGGCGACCAGGCGACGAGCCTCTGGTGAGGCTGGTCACTGGGATGCTCGCCCTGAGGACGAGGCCGTCGACAGACCGAGTGCATCGGCGGGGGGTCCGGGACATCACCTTCTTCCTGGGCCATTTTTGTGGTACCACGCTCCCGGCTACGGCGGAGGACGTGCTGGGCTACTGCGGGTATGCGGTGGAGCTCCGTGAGTACCGCCTAGACTCCTCCTCGGTTCGCACTTACCTGGGGGGGGTCTCTGCATGGCATGCCGAGCTGGATGAGGTGGTGCAGTCGTGCGGGCTGGTGGACTCGGCAGGGGAGAGGTGTTCTGTGCCGAACCCGTGCCATGCGAAGCCGGTGTTGGTCCTGCTGGTGGTTCTGGACAAGAATTACAAGCGGCCTTCGCGGGCGAAGGGCTGCTGGACTTTGGTGCAGTGGGTGACCATCCGCCGGTTTGGCTTTGATCTGAGCCGCCGGTCGGGCAGGCACCAGTTGTTGGTGTTTACCTTCTGCACAGTGGGCTGCTTGCGCCCGGGGGGCACCAGATACCTCCGGGTGTTTTACAGGCTGCGCCGTGTGGGGGCGGGGGTTGCCATTGAGTTCTTCTCCCCGCCGGACCTTTCGGTGCCACATGTGGTGGTGGTGCGGGGGGACGGAGGCTTGGCGCCCTATGTGCGTGGCCGCCTGGAGAAGGACAAGAATGTCGACGCCCGGAAGCCTCGGTATTTTTACATGCCGGAGCACATCCCGGGGTTGGACATCTCTCCGGTGTCTATGCTGGAGGAGTACATCATCCGGGAGGGGGTCCCTTCGGGGGGGCTCCTCTTCTCGGCGCCCAAGGGGGCCACGGGATGGTACCCGGGGCCCTACACGGGGCATGGCAGGGCATTTGTCCGGGCTTACAAGCGGGCTTACCCTGATGCTGGGGACCACCGCTGCTACGGTGGGGGCAGCGCCAGGAAGTCGTTGGGCCAGTGGCTGTGGACATATGGCTGGGCCAGCAGAATGATCTCAGATGTGGGGGGGTGGTACACGCCTAAGGTGGCCATGGACCTGTATTTCACTACACACCGCACCACCATCTTGCAGGCGCTGCAGCAGTTGGGCAGTGTTAATTCTTTGGTGGCGGTGTCGCACCTGCAGTAAGCAGGCGTGGTGGAGCGGGCGGTGGAGCTCGTGAAGAAGATGTACGGAGATTATGATGTGCCTCTTGTCAGCATGACGTTTGACGGGGTCACTGTGTATGACCCGCTGCGGATGGCACGGAATACGGATCTGCCAGATTATGACTCCGACACTGATCATGTGCTCTCAGACTTCTCCGATGAGAGCTCAGATGAAGACTTATCTGATTAGCCGGGTTCCGAATCGTGTCTGTTGGACATGTGACAGATGGTGGGACAGCAGACCTGGGCTGACATGCTAGTCAGCTCAGAGTCTGCCGTTTTGGGATTCGGATTCCGGCAATTCAAATGTGTACTTTCACCTAAAGCATGCATTGTGCCAAAAGACATGAGACAAAAATAGCATTCATTGTGCCAAAAGACATGAGACAAAAATATGCACTGCAAAGAAAGGTTACAGAATTGGCAGTATGACAGAGTTCTGATTTTTCCTGAGCAGAGACCAGAGATTTTTTCAGAGTTTTCGATGAAGACCGGACTTTACTTCGACAGACAATTACGAGACGGGATTCAGACTTGAGTTCGAGTTAAAGTATGACACTTGCTGCAGACGTGAGAAGTGACACTGGATTCCTGACATTCTAGAGAGCCGCCCGTGACGGGAGACATTCTGTTAATTAGCAACCTTGTAACATTGCTGGCATTCTTAGGGAGTTCTTCCTAGAAATCACTGCTCTCTAGTAACACTCAAATTGTTTTAATTTGTATTACCCAACCCAGCCCACCCGTGGGACAGCAGACCTGGGCTGACATGCTAGTCAGCTCAGAGTCTGCCGTTTTGGGATTCGGATTCCGGCAATCCAAATGTGTACTTTCACCTAAAGCATTCATTGTGCCAAAAGAGATGAGACAAAAAAAGCATTCATTGTGCCAAAAGACATGAGACAAAAATTTGCACTGCAAAGAAAGAGGACTTGCGTCCAGGATAGCGCAGGGGGCGGACTTGCGGCCACGATAGCGCAGGGGCGCAGTCGTATGGCTGGGATAGCACAGGTATGAGGACTTGCGTCCCGGACAGCGCAGGGGGCGGTCGTATGGCTGGGACAGCACAGGTATGAGGACTTGCGTCCAGGACAGCGCAGGGCGCAGTCGTATATTGGGATAGCACAGGTATGGACTTGCGTCCCAGGTTCAGCGCAGGGGGCAGTCGTATGTTGAGACGGCACAGGTATGAGGACTTGCGTCAGGATAGCGCAGGGGCGATCGTATGGCTGGGGCCGGCTACAGGTATGAGGACTTGCGTCCGGATAGCGCCGGGGGGCAGTCGTATGGCTGGGACAGCACAGGTATGAGGGACTTTGGGTCAGGATAGCGCAGGGCGTTCGTATCAGTGGGAATAGCCACAGGTATGGGGACTTGTCCAGGACAGCGCAGGGGCAGTCGTATGGCTTGGACAGCACAGGTATGAGGACCGTCCAGGACAGCGCAGGGGCAGTCGTATGGCTGGGACAGCACAGGTATGAGGACTTGCGTCCCGGACAGCGCAGGGGGCAGTCGTATGGCTTGGACAGCACAGGTATGAGGACTTGCGTCCAGGACAGCGCAGGGGGCAGTCGTATGGCTGGGACAGCACAGGTATGAGGACTTGAGTCCAGGACAGCGCCGGGAGCGGACTTGTGGCTGGCACAGCACAGGGGGGGTTAACATGCGGGCGGCACAGCGCACGGGGAGAGGACTTGCGGGCGGCACAGCGCACGGGGAGAGGACTTGCGGGCGGCACAGCGCAAGGGGCGGGTTTGCCGTCGGGACAGCGCAGGGGGCGGGTTTACTCCCGGGACAGCGCAGGGGACGGGTTTGCTCCCGGCACAGCGCAGGGGGCCGATTTGCGGCTGGGACAGTGCGAGGGTGGACTTGCGGGTGTGTCAGCACAGGAGCAGTTCTCAAGCAGTGTCAGCGCAGGGTAGACTTATACTAACACCTCAGGCGTAAAAAGTGCACCTATGGCGCTGACAGTACAGCCGGAAGACTCTCGGCTATGAAAGCACAGAGGGTAGATCTCCAGCAGTCTGCAAAGGTTGGAATTCCAGCAGTGGTAGGGCCTGGGCAAGTCTCCGGTTGTAACAGTTCGTGCAGAAGCAGATGTGTTGGGGCAGTGGGTTTGCACCTCTTTCAGGGTTCTGGTCTCAACAATATCAAGTTGATTGTTCACTTCCTGCATTAAGAGTTTGCAGCCTGCATCCCGGCAGCGCTTGAGCTAGGCGAGATGTATGTAGCCATGCGTAGGAACTATTGAAGTCTATTACCCGGAGGTGAACTATGCAAGTGACTTTGTGTGTGAGAGGGATCGCATCGATCGCCAGACTTGCCGGAGTGGAAAACGAGCGCACAGGTCCCCAGGTCCCTCCTCACACGTCAGCTCAACATGCTCGGGCAAGTGACTTGTTTCAACTCAGATGTTTCTTTTACGAGAAGAGGAAAACAGACTTCTCCGGACGCTCGTTGAGCTCGACCTCACCCTCGCAGTATTCATTGACGGAAACCGCCTCTGGTTTGCTGGTGCCGTTTTGTCCACCGGCAGGACCTTCATTTGCTTGCATCTCCGCATACTCTTCTTGGGATATTTCTCGCATACCATCTTTCTTTGCCTTCTTTTCTTCGAGTCCCGCAGTAGAGTTCTTGAAGCTCGGGTCCTTCTTATGACACACTGGATACCACCGTAGGGTCAGTGAAGACTGAAAGCGCATCAAGAGGCCAAACGAGGCACGCTTAACTGCAACGGGTAAGGTTGAGCTATTGAAAAGTGGCCCAGTATTAAGGCAATTGCACCTGGGTGGTGGGTACCTACCGTTGAACAAATCGTGACAAATCATTTTCGGCGAACTATCCGTGGCAGCCTGCGGTGACCACTCCAAGCTCACGGTCAGAACGCATACTTCTCGTATCCACAGTAATCCCGTGTGGACAACGGACGCGCACAGTGCCAGGTAAAAAAACAGCATTATATTGTACCTATCCTACGCATGACCGGTGACACTGCGATGTTCTCACTTATAGTTCCAGAAAACTTCGAGCTCCGAGGAATCTCTTTCTTAAATCTGGGCTCAAGGAGACTCTGCAGAGTGCTCCGCGGAATCGGAGAAACGCTACCTCAGTCACACCAAGATCCTTCAAATTCTTCACCGTTTCGACCCTCGCAGGTCGGGAAACATACCTTCAGAATACTGTGAAGATTATCTTGAGCCCCTCCCACCGACATGATCGAGTGGCACTGTGTTCCGAATAGATTCTCAGTTGAAAACATTTTTAACGTGAGCTGCCTTCCGATAAACGAACATCATAACTGTATTCTCTTCGCAGATCAGAGACCTTTAGGAAAGCGACCGCCCAGCTTTACACCCGCTTCACGTCAAAGCGTGGCATGGAAAAACGACATATTCGGGGGGACTCGTAGGAGTAAGAGAAGGAGACATTAAAGCAGGCTCCCTGACCATGAGAAGACGGGAATAGGTACGGACCACTTTCAAAGCTTTCGAAGAGGCCCAGCCATCCAGCTCTTCACAGACCTCATTCAAGTAAACTGTTAACTGAAGAAAACGACAGTTGTAAAATTAGGAAGAAAACCTGTGAGTGCGTCGCAATGCACTGACTATCGCACACCGCCTTCTTCGACCTCGATGTCCCCGAAAGATCGAGCAGACGATGTAACAGATAAAACAGCAATTCTTGACAGAAATACGGTGAGTGTACCTACCTCTTTATCGGTGCGCGTCACAGGATCATCTAGCTGCTTATCAATTTCTCCGACAAATTCTTTGCAGCCTATCAAGAGGACATGCGGGTCAAGTATATTCTGCAAACCGAACCCCGAGAGAGAGAGAGAGACAGGGCGCTGCGTTCTATCGTCGAGATCATAGATCAAACTATACTCGCACGAAAGTGCAGATTTAACACACCATTGCCACGAAAATGCTATACGATCGAATCGCCTCAGTGTTTTCGACACAAAAATGTGATGTTCAGCCGATCAGCCATTTTGCGAAGGTACCTTCGCAGAATTCTTCGATCGACAGGTCTTCCAGCTCGACAAATTTTGGCGTGAGGATTTCTGGTGAGTTTTCCTCCTCCGAAGCAGAACCAAATCTTCCTTGAAGCAAACAAAAGGTGACGAAAGCGATGCACGTTAATCTACAGAAGTTCTTTGACACAGCCATCCTCGTGTCAAAACAAACTTTCGTGACGAGGGTGAAAATTGAGCTGGTGGTGTTGCTTGCTTCCCGAAAGGCGAAAGAATGCTGCTCTGTCCTGTAAAATAGTCGATGTGCTGTTTGACAAACTTGCCAACTTTAAGTGCAAACTAGAACTTCAACTTGAAGTGCCAACTAGAAGAGGTGCGGAGAGAATGCTCCATTTTGCAGCAGAACCTTCCCAGAAGGAGAACCATCGTAGTTCGATCTAAGCATGCGCTTTGAACGAGCCGGCGCGCCGCATAAGGCGCGCCTAACCCTTCTCCGGAGGTCAAGACACACAGGCCCCCACTCAGACCCAAGGCTGCCCCTCGGGGGCACTCTGACCCAACGCTCGGGGGTCCCAGCACATCACATCGCAATGTCTGGGGTCGTACCCCAGTGCTCGAAAACGGAGTCTGGGGGGGGGGTGAAAGAACGAATATGGTGCATTTCATACGAATCAGCAATGTCGCTATTTGAAAAATTTCGGCTGCGGCGCATGTCGGATCACTCGTAATACTAAAAGACCCCACGGTACGCTGCGCGTGTCGTGGGACCCGCCTCGCGTGTTGGCCCCCGCCGCGCGTGTTGGGACCCGCCTCGCGTGTTGGCCCCCGCCGCGCGTGTTGGGACCCGCCTCGCGTGTTGGCCCCCGCCGCGCGTGTTGGGACCCGCCGCGCGTGTTGGCCCCCGCCGCGCGTGTTGGGACCCGCCGCGCGTGTTGGCCCTTGGCCCCCGCAATTAAAACCTACAAGTGCCGCAAATAATTGTGGATTGAAGATATAGATTCCAATGTATCAGCAATATAATGGCCTTAGCACTGTGAAATGATCGAAATCTCTTGCCTAGAAGACATCATAGACAAATATTTGGTGTATATTGATTAAATGTGTATGATGATATAGATTTGTGTATCATATGCTAGTATCCATCTCAGTTGCAACTTGTTTTACGGGAATTGAAGCACCTGACTACGCACATTCATAAACGTGTACCGTGCATGCTGACCTAAATTGCACATGGATGTACCCATATTTGCATACTTGTACATGATATGCACGCATATGAACAAAAATGCAACAAAAAAATCTACCGGGACTCGCCGAGTACGAAAGCATCATGCACAAATAAATAATTTGAGTAATATTTTGTAATAAAATTGCGGGACGACTTACGTGTCGCTTACGTGTCGCTTACGTGTCGCTTACGTGGCACACTTCAGATGACGTGACAATCGTAACTTTTAGACGACGAAAATTGTGTCAAGATGAAGGTTTTTAGACGACGATCGAGATTCATTTATTTCCAATAGTCTGTTATAGGCAGCCCTGACTGGGAGTCCCAGCCAGTGCAGGCCCCTATGACAGATATTTAGGTAGCCAACTCTGGGCTGATGATTGACCCGCAAGTTCATGTTGTGACACACCGAGTGTCACAGGTAGCTAGGTCCGAGACCGTTCCGACTTCGAGACCGTTCCGGGTATATCTAGCTTAGGGTTTATTTTCTTAACAGAGTTTATCTATATTGGTTCCAGGACTGTCTGATATCCGTGAACCGTGATATTCCAGTAGGTCGTGGACCCATTCCACGCTATTTTTCCACAGCTAATTTGGCCATGATTGGCTAGGCCGCTATGAGAGTTGGTGCGCGACGGCGCGTTTGGGTACACACGGGAATTTTGAGATGAGCGGTTTACGGTGAGCGACTTGGAGCCGTAACTATGGGGTTTCGACCTGGACCGGGCTTCGTTGACGCAATGTTCATTTACGGTATTATACTTGCCCTGATCCCGCTTGCTACCGATTATTGGGTTGGTGTCTGCAGCACCTTCGACCTCGACGACGTCTTCCAGTGCCCCTCGCTCGCATGGCTCTACCGCTCTTTCCGTAACTGTGGCGTCGCATTTTCCCCACGAGCCACGACATTGCCCGAACGCGCTCCAGCGTACCATCTCCCCTCAGGCTCTCCGAGTTATGGGTGTTCACACACGAGCGAAACCGACGGTCCCTCACGAGGGACTCAGACATTGACGCCTCTCTGAGGCTGACTGACCATGTTCGCAACACGCCGACGGCGAGATCGCCGACTGTCACGAACCCGGACCCTGCTTCCAACACCGACGCCGACGTTGCGACGAGGAAATACTTGCATGCAGGAGCCGTCCAGGTTGGTGAACGAGATCTACAAGGGGCGGCTGCACCGGACATGGGCCAAGGGTATCCTTGGCGACAAGAAACATTATTTCAGCGGGACGACCGACGCGAGCCTCCTCTTCGATGTGGTGGTCCAGCTGCATACGGAGTTCGACTCCGCTGGATTGGGCCTCGCTTCGTTCGACCTTGACGCCCCCAGGCTCTGGTGGTGGGCAAGGTCGATAGCTCAAATCGTAGCTAATGATGCCAAGAAGAACTTGGCTGCAAGCACGAACACGCATGGCTTGATATGTATCTTACAAAGTGACGGTGTAGCCAACCATACCGTGGAAACTCCAAATGCCATTCTAGCATAGGAGTTAAGAGGCACCCAGGCAAACTTAACATCCTTATACCGAAGGAAGCGAGTCGCCACATAGTGAAAACCATAGCGGCGGAGCTCAAGGAGATAAGGTCAGCCAACTCGGCACTACGCAGGTACATACAAGAGAGACCTGAGCGGAGTATGTCACCAGCTAGCGGGTCCTTCTGGTTCACCACCATCTGACCATCACCAGCCTCAAGCCGATTGTCCGCTTGGCTGACTTCTTCACCCCCTTGATACAGCTAGGGGGTGCTTCGTAGGAATCTCCGACGAAGGAACCAAAGCCATCTCGTGAAGAGTGAAAAGAGTACCAAAGGCTGACTCCATCGGAAGACCATCCAGTGCGGGGAGCGCCACCACTGGGTGCCGCTGGTGGCGGTGCCGGGGTCGAGGCTGTGCCCGGTGGAGGCCCTCCGCCGGCTCATGCTGGCCACGGAGGGATTGCCGGAGGAGGCGCCCCTCTTCCAGGTGGAAGGGAGGGGCAAGCGGGGCGCGCTGGTGCCCATGACGCACGCGGTGCTGGTGGCCGGGCTGAAGAGCCTGGCAGTGCAGGTGGGGTTGGACCCAGCCCGGCGGTATGCCGGGCACTCGCTCCGTAGGGGCGGGGCCACGGCAGCCATGCGGCTGAACGTGGAGAAGCTCTACATCAAGCTGCAGGGGGACTGGAAGTCCGATTGCTGGGAGAGGTACTGCGAGCTGGACGACGAGCAGCGGCTCATCCTTCCGGCCGCGTTTGCGGAGGCCGCGAAGGAGCTCTCATGAGGTGACGCCAGCACGCTCCGTCGCACATTCCCTCCCCTTCACATGTGGCTTTGGGTGCCTGTTAGGTCTGCCAGGTGAGCGGCTGCTTTGCAGCATTGGGCGGCAGTGTCTCTGAAGAGTAGCACAGTGGAAGCTTCCGAGCCAGAGGACCTAGTTCAAGAGCGCTGCTGCTAGAGACCCGCTGCTAGAGACCCGCTGCTAGAGACCCGCTGCCAGAGAGCAGTGGAGGTGACAGAGCAGTGGAGGTGACAGAGCAGCTTGCTAGAACTAGCTTAGAAGCTTCGTGCGCGAGACTCTTAGAGACCTGCTCCACCTGACAGAGAGGGAGACAGACATTCATGCCACATGCTGAGAGACCGAACAAGCCAGGCGGTGGCAACCATCCATGACTCATCCGAAGCTACAAGGAACATGCATACGGACATCGGCTCTGCAGGTACAGGGACCCGGTGGCGGTGTGCGCTATGCGGGCGGCGCAAAAAAGAACGGCAGCGCCGTAACTGCAACACCAGGGGGTAGCCGCCCGAGTAGAAACCATGCCTTCCTTCATTAAACGGAGGAGGGATTGCTCGAGAGGGTCTCGGGGGCGTATTACTTTTAGCTTGTCCCAAAACTCCGAGGCCAGGGTTCCACGCTTCCACCTGGCCCTCACAAGCTCCCAAGCGACCCGTCAATCCGCAGAGCTAACACTCGGAAAGACGGCGGGCCTACTGCAATAACCTTATTATTGGCAGGCTATTTAATTTAGATTATTTCTCTCTGATTTTAGATTAACCCATTTTCATGTTGATTTTAGATTAAGTTTTTTTGATGTCATCCGGCTATTACCGGTGCATGCATCCATGACGCTGTATTGTACCTGTTGAGCTATCGCCATGCCAGCATGCGAAATATTACACTGAAGAGTTGTCTTGCCGTGATGTCCATATGTCCGAATGGAACCAAAAACCGTCCGATTTTAATCGAACGGTTTTTGGTTCCATTCGGAAAGATTCACGGCCGTGAATCTAAAAGTCACGGCCGTGAATAACGACTCTTTCCGCATAATGACTTTTATTATTTGCCATCTTTGCCACAATAGACACTCACGGCGTGTTCTGCTTGAAAACAAGTAAGTAACTTGAAGCCTTGAGCTTCAAGTTACTGAAAGATGTGTATCTTGGCAGTATGTGTGCCAGGTTTCGTGCTCTAGGACGCACGGGAAGCCCTCGGCTGTTTGGCATCTTTGGGTTTGGGTGTCACGTTCGAACCCAAACCCAAAACATCCGCCTTAGAAATAAATTGCGCGTTTCGCGCACAAGTAACTTGAAGCCTTGAGCTTCAAGTAACTCAAAGATATGTATCTTGGCAGTATTCGTGCCAAGTTTCGTGCTCTAGGACGCACGGGAAGCCCTCGGCTGTTTGGCATCTTTGGGTTTGGGTTCGAACCCAAACCCAAACCCAAAACATCCGCCTTAGAAATAAATTGCGCGTTTCGCACACAAGTTACTGGAA
>LGRX02034492.1:0-40685 GCA_001247695.2 Cymbomonas tetramitiformis | reverse complement strand
CCCTCGACTAGAGGCCTCGCACGCCCTCGAACAGAGGCCTCGCACGCCCTCGAACAGAGGCCTCGCAAGCCCTCGAATAGAGGCCTCGCACGCCCTCGAACAGAGGCCTCGCACGCCCTCGAACAGAGGCCTCGCACGCCCTCGAATAGAGGCCTCGCACGCCCTCGAACAGAGGCCTCGCACGCCCTCGAACAGAGGCCTCGCACGTCCTCGAATAGAGGCCTCGCACGCCTCGGAACAGAGGCCTTTGGCGCCTCTCTAATAGAGGCCCTTATTTTTCTTCAACAGAGGCTCGCACGCCTCGAATAGAGGCTCAAGACGCTCAGAACAGAGGCCTCGCACGCCCTCGAACAGAGGCCTCGCACGCCCTCGAACAGAGGCCTCGCAAGCCCTCGAATAGAGGCCTCGCACGCCCTCGAACAGAGGCCTCGCACGCCCTCGAACAGAGGCCTCGCACGTCCTCGAATAGAGGCCTCGCACGTCCTCGAATAGAGGCCTCGCACGCCCTCGAATAGAGGCCTCGCACGCCCTCGAATAGAGGCCTCGCACGCCCTCGAGTAGAGGCCTCGCAAGCCCTCGAATAGAGGCCTCGCAAGCCCTCGAATAGAGGCCTGGCACCAAGTGTCGGCATTGGTTGCATAGTATACTAAAGCGTCCGAAGTGTACTGATGGGTGAAGAGTCGGTGAAAGCTTTGGAAGAGAGAATGAGAGGAATACTAGAGGATAGTGAAGGAGAGGTGATAGATAACGATCGGAGTTCTTGCAACTATTTTTGCAGCTTTTGTACAGGTTCGACCGATTGGATGCCACACACTCCACTCGTGCGGCCGGCGCTACTTGTGATGTCACCTGCAGCTGAGCGCACTTTGCCAGGATAGGTTTCATGCCGTAGTCAGTGATGTCAGTGCAGGCGACTAAATCGAGCCCGGTGAGCCCGCTGCAGCACCTGCAGATATTACTCCACTCACAGCAAGCCAGTCCCTTGGTCTATGCTGGACACCCCAGACTGAGTTCCTGCTCACTGGAGAGGCTGGACACCCCAGACTGCGTTCCTGCTCACTGGAGAGGCTGGACACCCCAGACTGCGTCCCTGCTCACTGGAGAGGCTAGCCACACAGCTTGTCAAGGGCAAAAAGTTGTTGACTTTGACCTATATGGAATTAGCACACAGTGATGTTATATCTTGCAAACAACGCCCGACCCGCGTGGTGAAATATTCAGGTGGATGACATACTCGGCGATGGCCTTCAGTCCGTCATCAGTGATTCCCGGGCATCCAGCAACATCGAGTAGCTTCAGGTTCTGCATAGCAAAATCTTGATTCATCAATATCAGACATGATGACGGCGATTATCTGGATGTGAGCTCTTTGTTTGTCATGAAAGGGGGACCGTGCTGTGTGCTTGTAAAGACTCGGGTTGCCACCAACCTTACAATGCTGCGCCACGTGCTGCAAGCCTGCGGAACGTTCCCTCACATGTGCGCGCGTCAAACTATGCCACAGTTGTAGAGATAGCCTCGGGACAGAGGGGGGGAGGGGAACAGAGGGCGCGTTGGTATCGCCAAGGCACTCGTAATTATAGTTCGATCGGAACAAATTGAATGAGGCTGGAATCTTGCACCTACAATTTTTCCACTTACAAAACGCAAATGAAAATCAACGTTACCTGCATCGACTGTCGAGGTGCCACTGACATTCACGAGCTGCACCAGGTTGCTCTTGTGCACAAGCCATCTCAAAGCATCATGGGTTCCCGCCTCCTGCATGGCCCGGATAAGACAGTTCAAGACTCTTCCAAGGCAAGGTCACGAACCAAAACTTATGCATGACGTAGCCTATGAGAGCTTTCCTTGCAAGCGAACTGTAAATCGCCCGGAGAATGGCCGCAACAGTGTAGTGGTCAGGGAAAGCTCGGAGGACAGTGCCGGATAAACACACCTGCGCATGGCGGCGCAAGGCGCTTGGATCGCACGGTGGAACAACGTCAGACAAATTTATTTCCGTGGCCAGCTCCAGGTACCCATCAATCAGTTGCTGTGAAACGCAGCGTTTCAAGGTCAAAATTGCGGAGCTCGCGCGCAAGACTGAAAATCGGACGATCGGACGATGAATAAAAACCTGTAGTCTTCGCGATATTCTTCGACATTTCAGCAGCTCCGCAAGTGGAATGTGATGGAATATGTTGAATGTTAGGGACTCGGGAAGCTCGAGAAAGGGCGTCCCGACAAACTCGCTGCATCCCCTGGTTGACTTCCAGCTGACAAGCGCGAGCGCGGAGACACCTGCTACTGCTGCGACAGCAATCGCGACGCCTACTGCAGACGGTCTGCATATAGTCTCAAGCTCAATTCTGCGTTGCGAGGCCATAGACTATGGTATGCGATCGACGTTAAGTTTCGATGATGCGCAAACTTCAAACTGTATCGCAGTGTCAATTCATATCCCCAACCTCGAGAACAAGAACGGTCGAAATTCTTCGCAAGGTAAACAAGAGACCAGCACTATGTAATATACGCACTGTTTGTGTGGAAGCCTTCCATTCCCGTGTTCTTGTAGCATGTAGGTAGAAATTGAGCAGGTTCTGTGTTGAGGTTCTGTCGTGTGACACCGACACGACTGACGAGGACGACAGCGACATCCGATCGACAAGTCAGGCCCGTCATAGTCACGGCGAGAGCATGAGCACGAGACCTACTCACAAGTCAGCGCCTCCGGAAGCGATTTTCCCCAAAATTTGGGGACTTTTTATTTTCTCTTTCTGTGGAGCAGGGTAGAAGTCTTATTATTATTATGATCGTCCCGTTAGGATCTCGTCGGGAGGTTGTTGGCCGATATAATTATATTGCCTGATCAACAATATAATTATACTGGAAGCATTTCGGGGTTTCCATCATCTTACCATGGCGGGCCGGCCCGGGCTTGCCGCAGAAGCTCGCTCCGGGCCGAAAGCGGGCCGAAGGGGCTTTCGCCCCCGGGCCGCACAAAAATGGCTACTATCCAAATTAACAGTCCTTTCACAAGGACTAAGAGTCAACAATCAATATTGGGCATCGTTTGTGGTCAATAGGTCCCAGGGTGTGTTTCCACATCATATTTACGGCTCAAAGCAATATTAAAATATATTGGTACAAGCCTCAAGTGATTATAGTGTTACATTTTAATGCGACGCTTTGGGGGTGTATTTCTGCGGTTTTCGATGAAAAAGTCCCAGTCCTTTCACAAGGACTAAGCTATTTGCTGTGCTACCTAATTCCTTGAAGGTCCCATGAAAATTCGGAGACGTATGTTGTCAAGTTCTCGAGCTGCTCTTTCTGCAGTGTCTTGTCAAAATTCTGATCCGAGGTCATCTCGGCCTTCAAAATATCGGTTGAAGTAGCACGAATGACAAATAAATTATATTCCGGCGAATGACAAGAAAACATGGAGAAAAAAACACGTACCCCCATGGGAAACCTCAACTGTGGCGGTCAACATGCATGCCACTTGACATTGTAGGACGTAACCTAACAAAGTTCAGGTCCTGACGGAATTTTCGCCCGGGGGGCAAGCATGTCGGAGCTCGTTAAGGCATCGGAAAAAATTATTGAAAACTCGGTCCTTGTGAAAGGACTGTCGGCAATTACAGTCCTGTCACAAGGACTGCCGGATAGTAGCCAAAAATACGAGCCGGCCAAACTTCGGCCAAAAATATAGGCATTTTATGCCACTTTTTATCAAACCCCCATACTTAATTTCAAAATTTCGCGCTTGCGGCGGGCATTTTTCTTCCTTGACCGTTTTGGCCGAAAGCGGGCCAGAGGAACAATACTGTCGCTCCTCTGACGCCTTTGTGACGCATCTGGCTCTTCTGGACTCCGTGGTCTCGACACGCGAGTTGCGACTACTAGTACTTTTCAGTGGTACAGGTAGTGTGGAGAGAAGTTTCCTGTCATGTTATCCGAAGAGCACCGTGGTCACCGTAGATCATGATCCTCGCTGGCAACCTACCTACGCTGAGAAGGTTCAGGACTGGGACTTCAAGCGTTACGCGCCCGGTTACTTTGACGTCATCTGGGCTAACCCACCGTGCACAGAATACAGTCAGGCTAAGACCACTGGGGTGCGACAACTGCGACAGGCTGATGCCTGTGTACGCCGTACGCTCCAAATTTTCGACTTTCTCAAACCCAAGCATTGGTGTATGGAAAATCCGATGGGCAGGTTTCCCTTCGCGCTGCGATTTCGACCCGTAGTTCGCCGGTTACCTACTCCGTTGTATTGCTCTTACTGTATGTATGGCACTGGCTACCGCAAGCCTACTTGCATCTGGACGCAGTCGCCTCCTCCGGTGGACCTGCGGTACTGTACGATGGATACTCCTTGTCTTCACCAACAGACTCTGGGATCACATCCGGAAACTGCTCAACTGGGGCCTCATCCTGGGCAACAAGGAGCGGGAGTCTCCGCTGCTGTATACCCTCTGCCCTCTGGATTGCTTCGCCAACTCTTCGAGCACCTGTTCGATCAGAAAAGCATATCACGCATCCATACGCATGGCTGACCTGTGTCTGGATCTTAGCTGCTGTACAAATGACTCTAAGTTATCATCTCTTTGTACTAACAAGCTAAGAGGGGGGGAGTTGTGCCAGGGAACACTAGCCATGCCAAGCCATTCGATTGGCATATTGTATTTATGCGTACTGGGGCAGTGAAATGGCAATGGGCGCGGAAGGGGACTCCCGAGCCATTGACTTCGTACTATGGGGAGCGAAAGCCTGGGCTCGATTATAGCTGGCAGCATATTCTCGTCCACCCTTCTGGTGCGCTACGCCGTTGGGAGCGTAATAGGGGCGGTGGCTGGTTTCTGGAAGACGCCACTCTAGTGAAGGCGCCGGTAGCGCCATTTTCATTACCGCTCAGCGTTGCGTACTGGAATCAGACGAGTGTGATTGACGATGATGAATATCGTGGAATTCCATACAAGGGGCGCAAGTCTGTACAATCGACGCCTACGAACAGTGACGATTCGGGTGCAGGTGCTGTGACCTGGAGTAAGGAGAAGCTACCAGATTCGGATGACAATGATGACGCGGGTGTCACGGACAGTAAGCATGACATGGATACTGCCAGTCCGAAATGGGAGCCTGCCTCGCCTGAATATGATGACACCGAGGATGACGTCAGCGAGTTCGATGACTTGGTAGCTGACGATGCTGAAGAACAAGCTGAAGCTCGAAAGTTGAAGAGACTGGGACTGCAGTTGATCATGGATGATAAGGGTGAACTTATCTGGGTGCCAAAGGGCACCTCCCCGACCTCACCCGTTCAGCCAGAGGATCCGCCTATCACCGAGCAGAAGTCTGAGGCCATATCTGAGGATGCTCCAGCCTCTGTGGTGGAGACTGTTCAAGTACAACCGAAGGAACCATCTGGGCCAGATACTGGATTGACTTCAATGGGTGAAAATAAGGCTGGGGTGTCCGAAGAGACGAAGAGGCAACCCAGGAAATATCCTGCCTGTTGGACAGCTGAGTACATAACTCATTTGAAATGCACCCTAAGCAGTGACAGTGATGACGAAGAAGTGCTTGACGTGGCTCCTCGTAGGAAGAAGGCAAGGACCAGCAAGGGACAATGAAATCAACTGTCTTGATTAGGATTGTCCAAATGCAGATTCTCTGATTAGGATTTGTATAGGTGGCAGATGATGATATGCCAGCCGACATGGGACAGATCGATTAGAGATATGAACTGCGCGCCTTGAAAGTATAAGACTTGAATATTGCCCATTTGGAGGCTGTTCTAACTTGAAGTAACTATTTGGAGGAGCTGTTGCTCAACCTGTTAATTTACTGGTCAATCTTTCCTGCCATAAAGATATTGCAATTGCTTGAATTGTAGCCTTGTTCAGCGAGTCATCGGTGAGCCGTCGATGAGCGGTGAGCGGTGAGCGACTACTGCTGTTGAGCTGTGAGCGTCATGAACAATTCTCCACCAAGGGAGTCGAAATACGTAGTACCCCCATCGACTGCACAACACACCGTTTGAAGGTAGTAGTAGTGCCACCATTAGCACTGAATTGCTAGAAACGATTCCCAGTAATCCAGCCCCACTGATGCTACATAAAACGAGAACTGACGTTTAACATGCTTCTTTCTACAAAAAAATAGCAACTTTAACAATTTCAACTTTATTTTTGTGTGTAGAAGGGTCATGCCGAAATTTTGAAATTTATCGCTTTTCTAGGACCGTAGCAATAACTTAATAAGATCATGAACACTTTGCTTTTATGTATATCGATACAATGCCATTAAAAATAATACAGCAATATTATTTTCATTAAAAATGATAATGGTGAGTCATGTCAATACTGGCATGGTCATTGGCATGTGCAGGGCAGCAATTTGGAACCCATTCATCATGGTCTTCTAACAAAATTGACAAACTGCAGGAAGAACACAGTGTGTTTCCTTTTTTCACCACATCAACTAAGCGGCTTTCCCCACCTAAATGAAATAAAATCAAGATCGATGAATGTCAGTCCTCGTTTCGTCGAACTCGTTTGTGACTCATCAATACGCATTGTGTTTGGGGTCTGCCGACACTGCAAAATGCAAGCGCAGGAGAGCAATCCTTTCGTTTTCTTCTCTTATTATTATTAGCAAGTAAGCGTTGTTTTCTGTAGAGTTAAATCAAAACCGACGGAGGCGTCGCTTCTTTTTCTTATTTGTGCTATCTTGCCGCGCACCGCCCTTGGGTTCTGCTGATGAATTCACGACCACGCTTTTCCTGCTCTTTCTCTTCGCCTTCTTCTTCTCCGTTTCACTCAACTGCTGATCTTCAGCTGCGGCAAACTGCAAAGCTGGCTCTGATGGCACTGTCGACGCTGTAGGCTGACCTTCGACATTGCACTCATTTTGAGGCATCTCGATGATGGTGTCTTTAAGAGTTTTTTCTCTAAATCTTATCACTGAAGGCGGCGTCGCTGGGATTTCAGACATTTTAGAAGGCGCTACCGGCTCTAATGGGGGAGGAGCATCTACAGGCTCGGATGGTGGAGATGCAACTACATGCTCTACTTCGGGCGGGCTCTCATTGCGAGACGTGCAAATGCCAGCATGTCTGAGCTTCCGTTCCCCACTTCTTGTCTGCTCAGTTGGTGCATGATCCCGCTCCCTTGTCGGATAGCATGCAGGTAGAAGGTCATCATTTGATTCACTGCGCACGGACCCAATGATACTAGGAGAAAGCGCCCAGGTCGTCTGCGTAAAGGTCTGAGTCTCTACTGAAGAGGGGTCAAATAGTTCCCACATCTTCCTGGAAGCATAATGGCGTTGCTGCACTGATGCTGCTCGAGGCAAATAGCCGCCAGACGATACTCTCTGCGACGAAGAGAGGTTTTTAGGAGATTCCGCTTGGATATTGGGAAGCGACGCCAAAACCGAAGCTACGCCTTGCTGAAAAACTTGCCGAGAGGGTGAGCGAGCTTCTGAGTGATCCTCCCCAGCGCCCGCCTGCAGTCGACCAAGTGGAGCCGCCTGCGGTTGACCAAGTGGACCCCCGGTCCCTTATTGCCCCAAGTCAAGCTACGACCATCAAGCTACAACCAGCACGCCTCAACCCAAGTGAAGCTGAGCAAACACACTTGCCTCCATCCACGTCGGACACTCTGCCACAATGGACACTCTGACATCCTGCCTGGACAGACATCCATGGAAGCCGCCGGGCATGCCCATGGTTCACAATACCCCCTACCTCCGTACCTGCATCACATCCCGCGCAAACATATGCGCCACATTCGGACTGCGCCTGTAAGAAGTACCTCGACAGGAGGACATGCGCCTGCTTCTGTGGCAGCGAAGCTTGAGGATGTGTTGTGGGCACCTTTAAATGGTTGCTTTTGCGACGTGACCAAACTGCGTGATGCATCACGCAGGAGTGATGTGCCTGAGATGTATGATATACTACGCAGGAGTGATGTGTCATGTAAGAGCCGCGAGTCATGCATATTCCACGTGGCATGTCGGTTTGGCGTGGCGTCCTGTCATAGGGTATGCGCAGAGCAGGCAAGCACCTCGGAGGGTGGTGCTGCAAGCCGCTCCAGCAGCTTTGTGAGGAGGTTGCGAAGAGTATCATAGTGCTGAAGGGTGGTGGCGTTGTTGGAGATGACGGTGTCCAGCTGCTGACGGAGCTGCTCCCTTGGCTGAGCGGATGCAGATGGCAAATCATCGCTATGGTCCTCGGCGAGGTGGTCTGTGCCGAGTCTTGTGATGATGTGTGCCGCGAGCGCCCTCTCCGGAGCACCCCGTTTCACGTCGATTCACAAGAGTACGTCACAGGGCTCAGCTTCCACAGGCAGGGGCACGGCTCAGTGACATGCAGTGTGAAGCATTGTATCACACTGCGGTCATGCAGGCTGCAGGCGGCAACAGCAAAGGCGCGCGGTGCCGTTGGAGTCCCCGCGCAGGCCTCATCTGAAAGGAGACGCGCGGGGGGACGCCTAGCGACCCCGCTGTGATGGGTTCGCAAGGCTCCTGGAGGCGCCCCGGAGGCGCAATATATAAAGCCAAGGGGAAGAGAGAAAAAAAACGAGGACAGCTTTCTAGGCGCGAGGGGGTCTTAGGGCACTCTGAAAAAATCGCACACTGAACAGTGTGAGGGGCACCACCCCAAGTCGGCCCACCACCATGCCGGTGGATAGAGATGCCCGTCGAAACAAGGCGGGCCTGAAACAATATCATAGACATACACGCGCACTGGTTGAGAGCGGAAGATGGATGAGGGTATGGGTGACGGCGGGGCCGGACAGAATGACTCACTGACGAATACACAAGAAGGCGTGCTTATACAGGGTAAGCGCGACACTGATTTGTGGCACGAGGCTTTGGTGGCACGGAGGGGACTGTGGGGAGGGCATTGATGTCGAGTGGGGTGTGAGTGGAGGGGTGGTCGGTGGAGTTGACACATGCTGGGCCCCTCAAAGCCCGGGAGCCCATCCCAGCAGCGATGGCCACTTACAACAGGTTGCACAGCAAAATACGGCGCCTCGTCAGGTTCCCCGCCCACGTGGTGCGGTGGCTGGCCGTGCCGGAACTGACAGTGATGAGCAGTTGTCGGGAAGGCGACGACCGGTGGGTGAACTATCGGCCACCAGGTAGGCTTGGGACACACAGGCGTGTGTGGGGATGGGATCCCAAGTAGGAACAGCGCAGAACCGCGGTGGCGGTGCAAGTGTGGTGCGCATTGATCAAGTTTGCAGAGCTCGTGCAAGGTGTCCAGTGCAAAAGCTTCGGTGCCATAGAGTTGGAGGTGGGGATAGGGGGCTGCAGGCACAGCTTGGTGGTGGGCGCGCAAGGTCAGACAGGAGCAACATAGTGTGCCCTTCTCGCCCCCTTGGGACAGGGCTTTGGGACACGCGACATATGGTGGGTGGACAAGCGACACCGGTGCATGACGCAGCCGGCATTTCCGTGGCACTCTGGAGCACTCTGGTGGGTTGGGTATTGGTTGCCAAGGATGTCGATCCAAGGAGAAGCGCATGTATAAAAGCATGCCGCCCATCATCCACGCGGCCTCCTCCGCAACTGACATTCTCATTGGGCGCTTCCTACAGGACTTCCGGAGCCATCAGCGGAAGTCCGAAGGCAGTATGAGGGCAACAGGTGGCATGAGGGCGGCAGGTGGCCTGATGGCAACAGGTGGCATGAGGGCGACAGGTGCAGTCCTGAGCTGCTTAGCTGCCTGCAGAGCCTTACGGCACTGTCATAGCGCACCACCCTTCAAATCATACAAGGTCCACGTGGCAACCTGTATATGGTGCACGCTGAATATGGTCCACGTGGCGACCTGTGTATGGTGCACGCTGAATATGGTCCACGTGGCAACCTGTGTATGGTGCACGCTGAATATGGTGCACGTGCACACTGCCGCAGGCTGGCGATGCGGCAGAGCCCCGAGGGCCTGGTGGGGCAGGCCATGACCGCCCAGGCCTGTGCTCTGTCAGCTACCTTTGAGCGTTGCCGTGCCGCCGCGCTCATTTGGGGGAGCGCGCCCCCTGAGGCCGTGCCCGCGGCACTGCGTCGCGGAGGAGACATCGCGAAGTATTGGGAAATGAGGTCTAGGTCCTTGTCCAACGGCTCATCGCCATGCTCGCTCTCTTTAGGGACGAGATATTTGTAAAAGGACATCGAACTGGTCTCCACACGCCCGCATCCCCTGCAGCTCAGCGCATGTCAGTGACCTGTCATGCTGGAAGTGGCTCTGAGCCACATGCATCCTCAGTCTCAGTCTCCATTTCTGCAACAAGCGATCGCATTGAAACGGTGCTCATCGAGTCTCTGTCAGGCCTCTAGGCCGTTGAAATGGCCGCTTGTTGACACTTCCGACCCCCATGACATTCACCGTACAATGACAGCGCGAGAAAATATCGATCACTGTCACATGAAGAAGGGTGGTACTCGGGCAGAAGAGTGACATTTCCTTCGCATTTCTGATTGGGAGGTTGTCATACTTCGACCAAATCCGTGCCAATCTTCCTCGCCCAAACGTTGCCAATGTTTCTTCTGGGTTTTGCCAGCAACGCTTGGCAATCACGCTGGCTTTTCCTCGCGATGCGTAAATGCCAGCCCATGCACTAAAAGCCAGCCTGATGCACATGGGCATGCGCGCCATTCTTCCATTGGCTGTTCACTGGCTTCGCGCTTCCTCGATCATGAGAACGGGGTAAATCTCGAGGGTGCGCGTGTGCGGGCCCTTCACAGGCGCGGCGTCAAGCGGGCGTGTGTGGAGCACGAGGCGTATATCCGTGTGCCCTGGCCTACCTCCGAGGCTGAGCCTGGACTCCCTGAGTGGCCCTCTGCATCATGGTCCGCTGGCTCCGCCTCGCACACGATTCCGCTCGGTGTTGTAACACTGCCACCAGCTCTCCTCGGGAAAGCTCCTGCCCATTCACGACAACGTGCTGTGGCGCCGCCTTCTCCTCCCTCATGAGCACGGAGAGGCGGTCCAAGATCATGAACATGGACTGAAAGCGACGGTCCTCCATTTTCTTGTCTTGCAGGACCCGCAGGACCCGCAGGACCCGGAGCAAGTGACCCGGGCGCGGCCATCTCCCAAGCCGGCGGAGGACGAAGCACTGCCCGATGTTGATCAGCTCCTGCTTGATGGCAATTGCAGACCACCACCCCATCAGTTTAACCAAGAGAAAGCGCTCACATATTGTCTCTTGCTCAGAAAGCGATGACGCGACGCGCACGCCGCGCGCGCCCTCTTTCCGCCTGTCACAGTCGCAACTGCGCTCGGTAAATATAACCATAGCGGCCTTGCATATCCCCGTTAAATTGGCAAACGCAGCATCGCCCCCTCTCTCTCTCTCGCGCGCTCTCGCTCGCTCTTGTTAGCGTCGACGCGTCATGGTGACGTTGCCCGGCGCACAGGGGCCCGGTCTCGATGCCAGGGGGTATTACCATACCAGCAAGGCAATGGGCCCACCGGGTTGAGGCGCGCTCGTCGAACCTAATTGCAACTGCCCACCGGGTCGAGGCGCGCTCGTCGAACCTAATTGCAACTGCCCACCGGGTTGAGGCGCGCTCGTCGAACCTAATTGCAACTGCCCACCGGGCTGAGGCGCGCTCGCCGAACCCACTGCAACTGCCCACCGGGCTGGAGGCGCCGCCGAACCTAATTGCAACTGCCCACCGGGCTGCGGCGCGCTCGCCGAACCTAATTGCAACTGCCCACCGGGTTGAGGCGCGCTCGTCGAACCTAATTGCAACTGCCCACCGGGTTGAGGCGCGCTCGTCGAACCTAATTGCAACTGCCCGCTCCTCTTCTGATTCCCCTCACACTAGGGCGGGGCAGTGCCGAGGATGAGCCGGCTGGGAGGACGCCTTTTGTGCGCAGCTGCCGTCTCGCGCCCTTCAACGTTTGCAAATGGCTTCCTTCGGACATAGGCTTGCCATTTGCAGGCGGAGTGCAAAGCGACGCTGCCGTCACCGACTGCGTATGCGTATGCAGCCCATCTCACAAACTCGGCATCTCCCACGACGGGCGCCCACGAATGGCACAGGGGGTCACGGCGCGCGATTCGATGTCAGGTCCCAGGCATGCAGGGACGACCTTGGGTATGGTCTTGTCAGCGATGTCCGGGGCGCCGGCCCAGGCCAAGTAGGCCGCGCCGTGCACCAATGCAAACTGTATCTGACTCAGCAAAAAGTAATACGCGCATAGGAACGTGAGAGAGAAGATCTTCTCGCCAGTGTACTCCAAAGCACCTGACTCCCAAGCCTCGACCATGTTCCAATCCTGCGCTCGCAGCCCGCTCCCTTCAGCTCACATCACACCACCGCTGCACCTGAGATTGGGTACGCTGATCACATACACTTGCAGGTGCCGAGCGTGGGCCCCGAGGCGCATCCTCGGGCCAGGCAGATAGCTCTTCCACATCGAAGATACATACTGCGTTCCTCCGCTGGGCCACGTCTGAACAGATGGATGTCCCATATCGATATGACACACCAAGGAATCACGCTGATAGGTTGCCCAACCCGTGCAGACACCCGGTAAACGCACCCTATAGGATAGCCCCCTATGGCAGACCACACTGAGGCGGGGGAATGAGGCCTGCTGCTCCAAACCGAACACCACTCCCGCAGGTGCAGTACACCGCCAGGCAGGAACCCAGTGACGCCCTCTCAAAAACCCAGAACAAACAAACAGGTGAAGGATAGCTCCCGATGGCGGGCGTTCCCTCATGCAGCAGTGCAGGCGTGTTACAGATGCGCGCCGCAACGATGTGTGCATTTACCGAACGTTGGGAATAAGGCATCACAGCATCTAGATGCCGGGAGTCATGCGACACATGCAAGCGGCACATGCCATTTCTGTTCCACCCGGGAGGGGCGCAGGGGCAGGCACCCACATCGCGGTCAAAATCGCCGACGTACGCGAAGAGTGACATCTTCGTGAGCGACTTGTTTACGGTGGTGAAAGCCTCGTGCTTGGGACCCAAGCATAAATTGAAGACGACCGCAAAGCTCATTAAGCACACATAGAATGCGATCAGATTGAGTTGCGTGGTCAAGCTGGACCTGCACCCACGTGACCGCCCCCCTCCTTGGGATGTAAGTGATTGTCCGCACACCGTATGCGCCACGTGGCCCCACGTGGCGCGCGGAGGAGCTCCGCAGCCGTATGGAGCGAGCAATGTAACAATGCGGTGGGACCTCTCACACCTGTCAAGCACTCATAGGGCAATCTTGAGCCAGCGCTCGGGATTCGGAAGTTGAAAATCGAAATATGGTGCACCCTCATTGGCGAGCATCCGGAACCTCCGCGAAGAATATTCCGTCATTTGCGGAACCCATCCATCTCGAGATGCAGGCCCAATGCCACGTGGCTCACTTATCAGCGCGATGCAGCCGTGCAGTGAAGCACAACACCAACTTGTAGGTGGCGCATCGGTGCCGCACAGCACTGCAGCACACAACCCTAAGAAATCCCTCACAGTGCATCGACGCATCTGACCCTCGGATGAGAATCTGCACGATCGAAGGCTCAAGCTCTGCACGTGGAAGAAGCCCGCACCAGGTCGCGTCGACAATCACCCGCAGAGTTTGCTGGGGGCGCATGACGACCAGCAGATGGGTCATGGCGAAGAAGACCCAAGCGGCTTGCAGCAGCGCCACCCAGCGATCCAGAGCGCCCATCCACCTCACCAGATTGAGCTTTTCTACAAATGTAGCCAGCCCGTCGTTGTCCTCGGGCAAGGCCCACGCGTAATCGGATGCCGCCCCTGTGACGCCACCCTCCACACCCCCAAGGGACTCCAGGGCTGGCGTGGTGCGAGCCGACAAGAAGAAATTGGCAGCCGCATTCAAGTTGTGGTACACCTCGTATGCCTTGTCAATATCCACGACGAAGAGCATCAGCACATGGTATAGCACAAATATGAAGATTACAGTCGCCCCGACGCTGATCTTCAACAAGTGCAGCACTTGCTCAACGCCGCCGTGGAGGTAGGAGAGCAGCGTGTACTCGAGTCTTAAGAAAAACGATGACACGTCAGAGTTGGAGTCCCTGTGCCCTCACCATAATCAACACAACCCATGGAACCAGTTAGCAGCCGCTATCAGCTCGCACATCGGCATCCGCGGCTGGACCTTCATTTGCCGTCATCAACGGCAGCCCACATCTTCATCGGTGAATGGGCGTGCCGTTCTAATCTCGTATGCACTCCAGCATATACACTGATGACGCGAGGCCGCCGGCAAGAAGTCAGCGCACCATCACCCCAGTGGATGCGAGAAGCGCTCAGGAACTCTACAGTTATTGCCTCGATGGAAACGAAATCTGCCAGATCCGGGTGGCCGTTTTGTGCCTCTCGCGCGCATGGGCCGCAGAGGGAAATTTTAATCGGAGACATTATTCCGGTGTGGGGGAGAGAGCCATGGGAGAGACTGGTGGGAGAGGAGGGGGTGAGAGCGACCAGAGAGCGACGCAAAGGATGCCTGAATTCGTGTGGTAGCTCTCCTGTGTTGGCTCCTTCCCCTGAGGGGTGGTCCTGAGCGTAGGCTTGGTGGTGGAGAGATGGCTCGAGCAGCTCGGGGGGCAGAGGTGAACCGGCTCCAGAGACACAGCAGCAGCGCGCCGGCGGTGCAGGTGCAGAGGGGCTCAGGTGGTTCAGTAAGGCTTAGGTGGTCCCATTCTTAACCAGTGAGCTCCGGAGAATCCGGATACGTGTCCCGAAGTGTGTGCTGAATCCGTTGATCCCCGGCGTGGGTACAAAGTGCAGCTGATCTTCTGCGGCTACGTGGTGCCAAAGGAGTCGGTCCAAGGATAAGCACCCACACACCAGATGCATTTGCAACCAGCGGCTATCCCCGTTACACATGGACACAGAGGAAAACCTGGATAAGTGCCCCGAAGTGTGTGTTGAATCCTTTGATCCCCGGTGTGGGTACAAAGTGCAGCCGATCCTTTGTGGTTGTGTGTGCCAAAGGAGTCGGTCCATGGATAAGCACACACAGTATGCCACGCAGGATGGACTTAAGTGGTGGGACTTGGGAATCTGGGGGAACGCAGCATGAGCAGTCCGGGCAGGCTTCCGGATGTCCGGAGTGTGTGTGTTGAATCCTTTGATCCCCGGTGTGGGTACATAGTGCAGCCGATCCTTTGTGGTTGTGTGTGCCAAAGGAATCGGTCCAAGGATGAGCGACACGCGCGAACATGCAACCCGCTGCACGTACTCCCCGGCGGAGGCAACGCACCACTCTGGCAGCAGCTTACGCAGCTCGTGAAATACGGCCACGATGGCGATGAGAGCCCACGTCACGTGGAGCAACAGCCAAACAGTGTCCGGCCATGTCGCCCAGCTCCAGTACCCAACTCGCATCGCCAGCGTCTCGGCGCTCACTTCCCATTCGCCGCGCTCGGGCCGCTCCCACGTCAGCCTCACCACCGCCCAGTACTGGGCGTGCGAATTCCACGTCATCAAGGATACCTCCACATGACTGGTTGTCTCATCCACCACTGGGGCCTCCTGCAGGAAGGTGTGCAGCTCCTCGGCCCGCCGCTCCCCCACGCGCGTGTCCACGTAGAACGGGTATCCCCTGGACGTCTGTGCGCTCGACGAGGAGAGGCTGCGCGGCGCAAAGGGTAAGGGATGACCGTGCTCATTCACCATGTCGGAGCCGGGAGAGATGTCGTAGTATTTCCCCTTGTCACTCTGCAGCTCGGGGGAGAAGAGCGAGCTGGCTGGGGAGAAAACAGGGTCGTGCCCATAGTACCCAGGCGCCGCAGGCGTAGTGAAGCACGGCGCCCTGATGTGCTCGAACCGCTCCGAGCATGACTCTGGGGGGAACTCCTCGCCCCACCACGCCTGGCACATGATGCCCCCAACGATGAGGTTGCGCCTCAGCCCCAAATAGCGGGGCGGCGTGTTCTCCGGCGTCGTTGGGATGTACCAGCCCTCTGTTCCTTCCTCGACCAGCATTCGCCGGCGGCCAATGGATCGATTGTGGGGGTCTGCTGGCCCGGGGACGATAAAGCTGTACCGCAGTTCCTCCGAGGTTCCTTGCGCGGCGCCGCCACAGCCTGCCCTCCCCTCCCAAACGGGTTGCAGCATTGGCCGCCTTCACAAGGCAAAAGGGATGGCAAGCAAAAGGAAGACAGCTGATGAGCATGTGGCGCGGCGTCCTCTTGATACTGCCAAGCAACGACGCTCTTTCCGAGGGAACGATCATCAGTGCATGTATTCTGCGACGGAAGCGCATCTCCGAGGACATGCGATTATCTCAACTCCGCACGACGCGCATTCGCGAGCGTGCTATGTATTTCACGCCGAAGCATCTGAATACGGATGGCCGCCGCGCCACGTCATCCGGGATGCGGCTGCTGAGGTGGGAGTGGGGAGAGAATGGGAGATGTGGGCCTGCCTGTAAGACTCGGATGCGACGGTGCAGATGCGTACACCGACATGTCGACTTCTTGATCCGCGGCGGCTCGCGCCTGCACTTCCAATCTGAACTCCGTGATCTGCTGCACCACGCCCGTGATGTTCCCGAAAGACTCGGAGGCCTGCTGCAAGGCCACCGCAGCGCCCACCGCGTCGTCTTGGACCAGCTCAGCGGCGCTCGCCAGGAGCTTGTAGCGCGCCTTCAACTCTGCAATGCTCGCCAGCAGCGCATCCATATTAGCAAAATCGCCCTGCTGTCCTTCCACCCAGGTCTGGCACAAGCACAACCCGCGGCTCAGCCCGTTCTGCGGCGCACACACTGAACGGCATGAGATCGGCCAACAAAAGCCAGCCCATCATCATCCCAGTGGATGTGAAAAGCAAATCAAGAGCAGGGCGGGGCCGTGACAAGATACCACAAACTCATACATATGCCCAACCCAGATGCAAGGCAGCATGGAAGGATGATACGATGTGACCGATCATCGCCCAACAATTGTTGGTCTCTGGGTAACGGAGTAAGCGGACCCTGCTGGCATGCCCCCCAGTGGCTCCCGGTCGATGGATGGGACCTGTTGGTCCATGGTTATGTCATGAATGCAGTCACACCACACAGCATGGACACCCCATGTCAAAAAAAGGAAACATGCGGGCACCTAAGTGCTCCCCACAAAATTCAAGGGAGAACACAGAAGTTGTACATCACCACCTTCTGCCTCTCCTCGCATCACGACAGACGAATCTACCGAGCTCTCCAAGAGGCAGTGCCCGCCAGAATGGCACCACAGGGATAACCGCCTCCCAAAACCCACTTCCACCCGGCGGCCGTCCCCGTTCACAGCGATCCGCCAGTACTTCATATCAAGGTCAAAGAACGCAAGTCCCCCGGCATGTGTAATAACCATGAGCACTGTACACGGAGAGGGAGCTAGCGTCAGACGAATCCAAGACGCTCCCAAAAAGCGAGCCGTAGACGAATCCCCGACGCACTCAAAGAGGCAGTACCCATCAGAAGGGTACCACAGGGACAGCCACATCCCATCATCCAAATCATTCCAGTGGCCGTCCCCGTTCACAACGAGATGCCAGTACCCCATAAAGTGGGTATCGATCACCAGTCCCCCGGCAGGTGAAAAAGCCCCAAGGCACTGGACATAAATAGAGCCAGCCGCAGACGAATCCCCGACGCCCTCAAAGAGGCAGTACCCGCCAGAAGGGTACCACAGGGACAGCCACATCCCATCATCCAAATCATTCCAGTGGCCGTCCCCGTTCACAACGAGATGTCAGCACCCCATAACGTGGCTGTCAACCACCAGTCCCCCGGCAGGTGAAAAAGCCTCAAGGCACTGGACATAAATAGAGCCAGCCGCAGACGAATCCCCGACGCCCTCAAAGAGGCAGTACCCGTCAGAAGGGTACCACAGGGACAGCCACAATCCCATCATCCAAATCATTCCAGTGGCCGTCCCCGTTAACAACGAGATGTCAGCACCCCATAACGTGGCTGTCAACCACCAGTCCCCCGGCAGGTGAAAAAGCCCCAAGGCACTGGACATAAATAGAGCCAGCCGCAGACGAATCCCCGACGCCCTCAAAGAGGCAGTACCCGTCAGAAGGGTACCACAGGGACAGCCACATCCCATCATCCAAAGCACCCAAGTGGCCGTCCCCGTTAACAGCGAGATGCCACAACCCTATGGCGAGACGTATTCCCGGTCAGCTATGATGGCCCGAACTCCCACCCATTCGGACCTGGCACAATGACACCGTCACGTAAGTCCCCCAGCTTACGCCTGACGCGCGCGATCCAGCAACCCGGACCTCGTCTATCATACAGACCGGGCCTCTCCACCATAAAGCGCCGCAAAAAGCCCCACAAACGCCTGCTGTGGTAACCCTTTTGTGTCATCCTGTGGAAAACAAGAGCTATGTTGTAAACAAAGTCTTGCCAAAGGACACATCTCTCAGCGAACCGATGCAGTTGGCTCGTGACAATCCCATACTTAGCTTTGTCGGCCAAGTACGAGTCATGTGCAGGGTACCTAATGACCTGGATGTCAGCATATTGTGCATCCAGTCGTTTGTCATATATGGCAGTCATAAGGCCTCTGCGCCTATTTTGCTTGATGAGTATGTCCATGTAAGGGACACGCACACCCGCATGTGCCAAAGATAGACTCAAAATGTGTTTGGGATAGATCCCTGCAGTGCCGGATTCGTTCAGATATAGATAGTCTTCCATATCTGGAATATTGAACGCCAGCAAGTCATCAATGTATCTACAAACGAAAAGAAACCTGTGCGCGTCATGAAAATTCCCCGCCTCCACAAGTCTGCGCATGAACGCAAGCTCATACGTAAAACAGTAGAGGTTGGCAATGAAGCCCGCACAGCTCGTCCCCATAGGGATCCCCACAATTTGTCTGTAGATCACACCCCCAAACTCGACAAATGTTCCATCCACCAACCCGCAGAATAACTCAACAAGCCGACCCTCCGAAAAGAGCATTTCCCTCTCACCGTCCGTCCTCCGTTCATTGGTAACCCACTCAAAGGACTTATCCTTTCTGACAAGCAGGTACCTCACCCTCGAACTTTGAAGTTTTCTTTGGAAAATGCTCCGAAAGAGTGCCGACAGCCGTTCCTTTAAATCCTGCAGACACAAGGTGGTGTACATGGACGTGAAATCGAATGCACAGACGTGCATTGATGCATCACGCTGTCCGCGGGGCCTGTTGCATGCCGCAGCCAGCTTCCGAACCTCCGCCGAATCCTGAATAATCCAAGACCCGCGACCTCTCGGCACACCTGGGATTTGAGAAACCACCTCTTTCCACAGGCCCTCGGCGTCGGCAGTCAAAGCCCGGAAGGCTACACTGAGCCACTTACTGCGGCGCACACACACACAGTGCTCCCGCAAGCTTGCGCGGGCGGGGCGCGGGCGGGACGCGATCAGGGCGCGGGCGGGGCGCGATCAGGGCGCGGGCGGGGCGCGAACAGGACGCGGGCGGGGTCTTTCGGGAGCGCAATGTGCCGCACCGATTGGGCCACGCTCTCCATCGGCATTGCCCGCGCTTAACGAAATGTACACATCAGCACCCCAGAGGCTCCACGCCCACGGGCCAGGGATCTGTGAGATCGCCATGCTGGTGGGTATGGATGGGTGTCACCCTGCCCTAGGAGGTCTAGCTGGTTAAACTGGCATTCAACAACAATGGCATTCGCGGGACTTAGGATTCAGGATACTAGAAGCTCATCATCCTTCGCAAGGGTACACGAGTGGCGTAAAGGACGCGAGTGACGTGAATGACGCAAGTGACGTGAATGATGCAAGTAATGTGAATGATGCGAGTGACGTGAATGATGCGAGTGACGTGAATGACGCGAGTGACATGCATGACGCAAGTGATGTGAATGACGCGAGACGTGAAGTGACGAATGACGCAGTGACATGCATGACGCAGTAGTGATGTGAATGATGCGAAAGGACGCACGACGCTAGTGACGCGAATGACGCGAGTGACGTGAATGACGCCGAGTGACGGAATGATGCGACGTGAATCAACGAAAGTGACGCGGAATGACGCGAGTAATGTGAATGATGCGAGTGACGTGAATGACGCCGGCGACGTGAATGACGCTGAGTGACATGCATGACGCAGTGATGTGAATGATGCGAAAGTGACGTGAATGACGCAGTGACATGAATGACGTGAATGACGCAGTGACGCGGAATGACGCCGGAGTGACGTGAATGATGCGCAGTGACGGAATGACGCGAGCCGACGGAATGATGAAAGTGACGTGAATGACGTGAATGATGCGAGTGACGTGAATGATGCGAGTGACATGAATGACGCGAGTGACGTGAATGACGCGAGTGACATGAGCGCTTTCTGCGCTTCCACATCCAAAGCTAGCTACTGCTGCATCGATGTTGACACATCAGACATGAGCGCGGACTTCGATGTGAAGATCCAGTCCAGGGGACAGGGAGCGCCAAATGGGCGTCCAGGAAGCGGCACCTCTGTGACGCGCGCCTCCCACTCATTACCGTCCACAGGCGCCGCTGCCAGGCTTTCGCGGGTCCCCTGCAGGCTCACGCCCATCTGCGTGCCCCCTTCCCGCAAAGCCTCCACCTCCGCCTGGATGCTCGCCTCGTACGCCAGCTCTTCGTCCACCTCCGGGCTCAGCGGCTCCGATTCTACGTCCCTGGCTAGCCCTTCGACGCTTCCCAGGCTGGTGTTGGTCGCCGCTCCGGCCTCCTCAAGAAACAGGCTCATCTGACCATCCTGAGCGCTGGTGGTGATGATGCTCGCCACATCATCCGTGCGGAGTGTAAGAGGACTGCCACCGTCCTCCTGAAGCAGCCGCCGCCCCTCAGCGCCCCCCGCATCCCCTTCCACCTCCACGAGAGTGGCGAAGGACACCACCAGATTCAGCTCCTCGCTGCGCTGCTGCTCCTGCCCGTCCGGCTGCTGCACCGTGGCGCCGGTGATGCGGATGTCGTGCGGGGTGAACGGCGCGTCACCTGTGCGGGCCGCGGAGTTCAGGAGCTCCACCAGACCTGCCACGAAGGTCTGCGCCTCGGGGGAGCTCGCGTCCAACAGCAGGGCGGCTTGCGCCTGCGCCTCCGCGGCATCGCGCGTGCCCGTCGAGAGAATGGTTTCGGAATCCACTACAGCGGCCTCCACCACAGCGACCAGGAGCCGCACGACACCGCGGTTCCCCTCCTCATCCTCCGCAACGTACAGGAAACCGTACGTTCCTGGCCAATAGAAGAATCCCCACGGGGAGCCATCAGGGGACACGTGTCTCACTTATAATCGCTGCCTAGGCCACCAGCAACAAGAGCGGCTCCGGGGCAGGGGCGGGGGTCCACCGAGCAGATTCGAATCCGCTCATGTCAACCGTCACAGAGATTCTACGCCGTTGGATGAAGACGAAACTGCACGGCCATGGCATCGCATGAAACCAACAGGGCGCGTCTGTGCCACAAGACGACTCTGAGCAGCATGGCACGCGCAAGCCACCGAATCGCAACGACACGGAGCTTGTCCAGCGTCGGATCAAAACAGCGCGGGGCTTCCGCCGCCCCGGATTTGAGATTCCTGAAACCTGGACCGCATGGGGCTCGCCTGCCATTGAAGTCGGACCTCGCGCAGACCAAGAACACGTTAGATTGGGGTGCTGAAAGCAACCCGATCCGCAGGCAGCATTTTGGATGAGGCCTGGGTATTTCACGCACAAGCAGGCATCGCCGCCGAGAGCGAGCCGAGGGGGCCCGGGAAGCCGGAGGATGCACTAGAGGCATCGGCGCGCGCACCAGGGAAACACTGGTGCACCCGCTCCAGCGCGCACCCACTCCTGCTGCAGCCTTCGCAGGCGGTGTCCTGGGTGGCGGTGAGCGTGGCCGAGACATCTCCTGATACGTCATCCTGAGCAGTGGCCAGGCAGGGCGGGTCGAGCTCCGCCAGGTCCAGCTGAGTGCACGCACGCAGCTCCCCCGCTGCAGATGCATTGCCATAGATGATTTGCGCTGGGCTGGGGCGCCGCAGGGTGATGATAGGGGGGGTCACGTCGGGAGGGGGAGCAGCCCAGGCATCTCGTGTGGCGCAGTCAACATCGGAGCACGTGCGATCCTCGCAGAGCTCCTCCCCGAGCTCACACTGCGCACGCACGAGCCCAGCAACATGTCAGGAGAGGCGATGTCATAGATGGCGCGGGCAGGCGCTGCGCTCATGAGGTCTTGTGTGTTGAAGCCAGCGCGCGTATGCCAGAAACGAGTCCGTGGCTACACCGGAGATGGGGACAGTGCCACGCAGCCCGAAGCTGCATCCGAAATCGCCGGAGCAAGAAGGCCATGTATACCACTAAATTTGAAAAAAATGTTCAAAAGTGATCGACGAATTGGAGAAGCAGATTGCCGCGTTTCTCCGACCATGCTCCAAATGTTTGAAGCGCGAATCTACGCATTGGAGATGAGAAATTCTGAGAGCTGCCATGAGGCATCACGTCCACTTCTACGTATGTCATAACATGTGCACTATTCCTCTTCTCATGATCCTCATCATGTGCACCACTACTCTTGTCATCATCATCATCATCATATGTACTACTCCTCTTGTCATCATCATCATCATCGTCATCATCATATGCACTACTCCTCTTGTCATCATCATCATGTGCACTACTACTCTTGTCATCATCATCGGTATCATCATCATCATCAGTGTCAGCAACATGCGCACTGTTAATGTTGTCCTCATCATCATGCTCACCGCTACTCGTGTCATCATCGACACTCCCACCGCCATCATGTACACCTCTACTCTAATATCGTCAGCATCGGCATCACGTGCCGTGATGTGAAAGTCAGTATCATCACGATGCGGATGCGGGGCGCGAGCATATCATCTAACAGGCGCGTCCCTTCTGTCACCATAACTACAGATCAGCCATGGCCTTGGGGACATAGAGGGGACAAGGGTCAACCAACCAACCGGCTGGATGATGCTGACGTAGCGCGTCACGTTCACGCTTTGCGCTGGCATTCCGGTGCTGAAGACAGTGAAGCTCACGTTGAACACGGTGCCCACCTCCGCGCTCGTATTGAGGCAGCCCTGCAGCCCTTTGCGGAGCCACTCGTGCCCGTCGCACTTCACCTTCCCCAGACAGCTGTCCGGGGGACACGCAATCACCTGCGCTGTCACCTCCCGCTGCTCCGCGTCATACGCCACCACGCCTGGCTCGCACAGTATCTCCGGATCTACCGCCAGCGCCTCTTCGGTGCACGCAACATACTCCTGGTACTGCTTCACTTCCACGTACTGTCCTGGCACCGCTACTGTGCTCAGCAGCGAGAGCGACGGGAGCGGCTCCTCCACGTCCTCTGCCCCCCCTGCCCCTGAGAGGTCCTGGAGGCACACCCCGTCGCTACTGCAGGCCTCCCCACTTCGACACAGCACCTCCCCGATCGGGCATGCCGGGGTGATGGTGACATTGCGGGTGGCATACGCAGAGAGGCCCGCGCTGTTGGACACTGAGAAGGTCACCAGATACACGCCGGGCACGTCGGTGTCCACACCACACGCGCTCACCCCTTTGGTGTCGAGCCGCATGGAAGCTCCGTCCGGAGAGCAGGCCAATATGCGCGCGGTCAGATCTCCGTCCAGGGCATCTGTGGCGGTTGCGCCCTTGTCACACACCTGGGCCAAAGTGAGCATGCACCCGCCAACCACGCCATGTCACTCGGCGCGCTGTCATGCATCCGATCAAGTGTAGCCACCCGGGCGCGCGCAATGACCCCAAGGGCCCGGGGCAGAGCAGCATCATGTGACGCACATCTCCGCCCTCGGAAGCGATCACGCTTCCACAATTTGGTAGAGGCCTGCCCCCATCAGGCAGAGAGAGCTCTTGATACGCTCACACCCTTCCCGGCATGCCTGAAGGTGAAGTAATCGGACGCGCATTGGGTGTCCCGGGCGTACGATAACGCAATCACCACTCACATCTGATGTACCTGACAGCTGTCAAAAGAATAGGGACGCGGTGTCACCTGTCCAAGTCGTTCACCACCCTCCGGGCAGACAGCGTATGGCTCGCCGCCCTCGGGTATCTCAATGGCGCTCGGGCCTGCGAGCTCCAGCACCGGGGCATCCGGCGGAACCACCACCTCCTCCTCCTCGAGCTGCAGCGAGACGCAGAGCCCGCTCTCACTGCAGGTCACCGCCCTGGAGGCCTCGTCCACGTGGCACACGCGCTCCCCCTCGGTGGACCCACCGGCTGCGTCATCGGCGCAGGGGTTGGTGACGTACACGCGGCGCTGCACTTCAACCGCGGCGTTCCCGGCGTGGTCGCTCACCGAGTACACGATCGTGTACGGGTCGGAGCGCGCCAAGGAGGTGTCTATTGCGCCCGCTCCGAAAGCGCCCACCGCCTGCAGGGCAGCCCAGAGGTTCAAACGCATACGGCAAGGTGGATGCTGTCGATGTGGCAATTACGTTAGCGTGAGCTTTCAAGACGCGCGTCGCGCCGTCAACCAGCTCACTCAATTCATGAAAATGAGCCCTGCAAACTCCAGGACGTGTCATCGCCGCACACAAACACGAGCCCTGCAAACTCCAGGACGTGTCATCGCCGCACACAAACACGAGCCCTGCAAACCCAGGACGTGTCATCGCCGCACACAAACACGAGCCCTGCAAACCCAGGACGTGTCATCGCCGACACAAACACGAGCCTGCAAAACCCAGGACGTGTCATCGCCGCACACAAACACGAGCCCTGCAAAACTCCAGGACGTGTCATCGCCGCACACAAACACGAGCCCTGCAAACTCCAGGACATGTCATCGCCGCACACAAACACGAGCCCTGCAAACTCCAGGACGTGTCATCGCCGTGAGATCGCCGCTCATGGGCTCGAGCCAATCACGGAAGCTCATCGCCGCAAAAGCATGCCAGCCAAGATCGATGGCGCCTCGAGTGTCAGCGGCCACGAGCACGCGCGAGGCACGGGAGGCGTGCGGCACGCACCTCGCTGAGCTGGCCATCGACATCGTCAAGAGCCGCCACCCCCGGGTCGCTCCAGGCCTCGCCTTCCAGCATCGTGTGCAGCATCACCACCGTTCCGGAGGCGGTGATGCCCAAAGGCGCCTCCCCGAGCAGAGTGAGCACCGGTGGCACGGTGTCATCCGGCGGCTCGTAGGGCTCGACCGTCACAGATCCGACGACATCCACCTCGAAGCTGAGGCAGACGCACGTGGTGTTCCCCGCTACTGTCTCGCAGCTGGCGCACACACGCTCCACGGTGCCCTCACACAGGTAGGAGGGCGCCGCACAAAAGCTCGCCACAGCCACCTGCAAGGAGGAGCGCGCCGCAGCAGCGCGGCCTCAGCCCGAGTTCCATACAGCTTGCACGGTGATGCAAGGTAAGGGACGATGACGGATTCCCTCCACATGAAGTTCAAAATGAAAGTGTTGCGAGGCACCGGCGTCGGGGCTGCGTGTCAGACAAGCGGCCGCCATCGCTGTACGAGGGCCTTCTTCTTCGATGGCAGCACAGGATGGGATGCAATGGAAACGCCTCTTCTGTCTGCGCACAGCTTCGTTGCTGGCGACTCTGCTCATGCCAGAGCTAGAGCGCGCTGGCAGCTGGATCGCCGGTGCCACTTGGTGACCGGCGTGAGAAGGCCTCCTACTGCACATGTGTGCACCACCTACTTCAGGCAGCCCCCTCCCCCCCAGCCCCCGCCTCCCCGAGAACGAGCTTTCTTTGAGGGTATGCCGCGTCACCTGGCGCCACAGGCTGCGCCCGGTTGCCGCTGGCATCTGCTGCGGTGTATTCAATGATGAACGGCCCCGTCGCAGTGGTGGTGCACGTGGCCTCTGCCAGGCACCCCGCCAGCGCCTCGAGCCCGTGCGCAGTCACCTCACAAAACTGCCCGCTGTCGGCATCGTAGGCGGAGGCGCCTTCATCTACATATTCATCCAGCTGCTGAAGCTCGATCTGAGCCAGGCCCTTGAGGGTGAGCACCGGAGGAACGTGGTCAGGTGGGGGCTCGTACTCTGCGGCATCCTCCAAGTCAGCAAGGAGCACCATGGGGGCGGCGGGGGCTGCGGGTGGGCTGGAGGAGAGGGCAGCAGGGCTCCGCTAATTCTTGGAGGAAGAGGGGGCACGCGGGCAAGGGGGGAGGCCTTTGCGGTGTAGGGGGAGGGGGAGGCAACGACCAGGTGGAGGGAAAGAGGGCACGGGAGGGCTGGGTGGGGAAGACGGAGATGGAGGAGGTGGCTGAGGTGGCATGGGGGGGTAGAAGCTCATGCCCGGAGGAGTCGGTGGGAGAGGGGCTGGGGGATATGGGACAAAGGGAGGTAGGGGGGGTTGTAAGGGAATGGGGGGGGCTAGCGTGGCTTGCGAGCTCGTGACGGAGGCATCTGGCGCGAGGGCGGCCAGGGTGGCCGAGGTGAAGATGCCGTCAAGGCTGTCGGACTCGGAGAGCGCTGTGAGGAAGTCCGAGGCAGGTTCGGCTGTAGAATCGGCATTGTGCTCGAAGGAGATGGTAGACGTCACAGAGCCGCCGCCGCCGTAGATGCTGGAGATAGTCACCGCCTCCGAGGTCACGTTGGCACCCCTGGCCATGTCGGCAATGAAAGCAGCCCTGAACTCCGCGTCATACTCTGGGTCATCCAGGGCCGTCATCGACAGGCTGGGGAAGACGATGGTCGATGTGGACAAACGAATTTACAGTCTGTGGGGCAGGGGGAGACGACGGAAGAGGAGGAGAAGGTGGAGAGGGGGGTGGGGGAGCAGGAGGGTAAGCCCACAACCTTCAGGAGCAGGGGGAGTGGGCAGGGGGATTGGGGAGGAGGGCGGGGAGTGGTGGTAGCGGCAGTGTGGGTGATGGAGGTGGAAGCGGAGGTGGCATTGGTGGCAGCAAAGAGGACTGGTGTGGACAAGAAGGTGGACATGGTGAGGAGGAAGGTGTGGGTGGTGAGAGGGGCGGAGGAACGGCAGCTGCGGTGACGGAGGTTTGGGCGGAGGGGGAGGGGTGGGCGGAAAGGAGGGGTGGGCGGAGGGGGAGGGGGCTAGATGGCGAGGAGGGGGGCGGGAGGTAGATGGCGGAGGTGGAGACGGAAGTGGAGGGATGGCGGCGGCGGCGGCGGCGGAGGCGGGAGCGGTGGTGGGGGAGGCGAAGGTGGCGGAGGAGGGTGGACGACTTGCACCTCACCGACGGCTGTGCTGGTGGACTCATTGGCATCCACGAATGTGATGACACCTGCAATATGCCCGCGCGCACCCCTTCGACTGCAGGGGGGTCCGCATTGAGGGGATGCATGGCCGTAGGGAGGCCTCGAGGCCATCCTCATACACTCATTTAAAAAATCAGGGTCACATCCCGATGTCTCTGTCCGGTAGAGAACGCGCACTGAGTCTCCCAAAACGAAAGCTTCGACTCGCGCACGGACCGCAGCACCTCCAGCAGAGGCTCAAGCCCACATGTCAGAAACCAAGGGGAAGCGAGCGCCAGTGCTGGCCTGTGCGACTCTCGGCGCGTGCTAGTCGGCCATCGGCAGTGGCGTAGAGCATGCTGCGCCAAGTGAACCAAACAGGAGTCAGGATGGAGTCGGTGCATAAATGTCCGATATTGCCATTTTGACTTCTAGTTTTTGTCTAGATTTGTGTCCAGATCCTGTCTTACTTTTATATTCCTCATATAATGATATACGTGTGTACCCTTAAATAGTAGTGACAATCCTGGTGACAATCCTGGGCAGGCCTCAGTCGGCGCGGGTCCGCCTCACCTCGCAGGACGTACGCACCCAGGGAGAATCCGCACAGGCCGACCGAGCACACATCCTGCCCGCCGCCCCACTCCCCGCATCCCCGCAATCTGGCCATCGGTGACATGCGGAGGTCGCCAAAAGCACTCGTGGAGGGAGGGGAGGGGCGGGGCGGGTGAAGTCCTCTGCGGGAGGGACGCGCGTGGCGGACTGGCGGCAGATGATGGACATTAGCAGTTGCCACGGGTGAGGCGGCGGGGAGCAAGTCAGTTCCGATTCTCTGAGCATGCCTTACGTGACAACGAGGGGATGTCAGGGGCGCGAAGGCAAAGGAAGCACGCGCATCTCGTCGAGGCAGGCCCTGGACGCTAATCTGAGAGGACTATACCGCGGTGCAGATTTGGGCGCCGGAGAACCACCAGCTCAGACTGGACGGCCCGGAGATGGTCGATATGTTGATGGTATCGATTCCCATAGGTCCCAAGGCGTCGAAGCATGTGGAGTTGGGGCTGCCGGTGGTGTAGATGGTGATAGTGTCGTTGCCTGAGAGGCTCACTACAGGGGTGGGGACTGGGTGGAGGGGGCTTGGCGGCGGCGGGGAGGGCGGCGGAGGTGGGAGGAGGTGGAGGTGGTGGGAGTAGACTCGAGTAACTGTTCCGATGGCGATGCCACTTACGCCAATGGTGCCATAAGTAGAGCCAAAGGTGGTGAAGACCTCGGAAGCAGATACCGAGAGGGTGTTCGCAAACGCGGAGGACGTTGAGGTGGCGGTGGCCGGGAAGTACACACTAGAAGTGACACTGGTGCTGCCGGCGGCCAAGGCAGTCACCTCAACATCGGAGGTCCCTACCCCGGCGCTCGCTGCCATCTGCGAAGAAAACTGCGCCGTGAAAGACAATGAGAATGTGGCATTATCGAAGGAGGCGAAGTCCAGGTCTGAGAAGGCGACCGTGGAGGAGACATGGTCCACGCTTACCTGACCCGGAGGTGGGGGCAAGGGCGGTGGTGGCGGGAGGCGGGGGCGAAGGGGGGGCTGGTGGCGGCGGGGCAGAAGGAGGTAACGGAGGCGGGAACGGAGGCGGGGATGGGGTGGCGGGAGGACGGGATGGGGGCGGCGGTGGAGGTGGAGGTGGCGGCGGTGATGGTGGTGGTGGGCTTGAGGTGGGGTGCGCTGTACACGACGACGGTGCCGTTTAGGTAGAGTCTGGCGTGCCCGAGCTGCTTGCGAAATACACAGTACCCGCGATGAAATATTGTCCAATCGAAAAGCCGCACATGTCGAACGGACAGCTGGCAAGGGCACTGCAGCCCACCCCCCATCCCGCCCTAGACTGAGATCCTCACCGGCGTACACCTCATCTCGGTCCCGCGGGCCAACAACCGTGCACCACTCTGCGAGCAGGCAAACGCTGTGAATAGCCTACGAACATGATCTGCGCATGTGGACCTGCGAAAGAGCTGCAGATGACATCACTCTTCGACGACGCCATTCAGGCGCTCCACGTGTGCACACCTCACGTTGGCCATTCTCGCTGCCAGGCAAAGGCACCCCCGCCCTGCCAGACCGGGCTCTGCGCTATCGCAGAACCATATTTCTGCAAGCTGGCTCTGCTGGCAGCTGTTTTTAGCTACGCCGCTCCCAAGAATCTGATTGAAGCACCCTTTAAACAATCCCATCTCGGCGGCCAGAATTGGTAGAGGGGAACGCCTGCAAGAGTCTTGGGAGGGGCGCTAGCATTCCTGGGGGAGGAAAAAGCGGAAGGGAGAAGTGGCTCAGAGGGGATGCAGGGGACAAGCGAGGCGCGAGGCGTGAAGGGCAGAGGCCACGTGGCCGCGCCCGGAGGTGGCAGGAGCCCGTGACGGGCAGAGCAACGAAGGAGTGGCAAGGGCATGCTCCAGGGCCTCATAGAAACAAACGTTGATCACGTTTTTAAAGTTGGGTGACAGGACATATGGGAATTGAGACTTCAGACGGCCGCCCGAGTTCCGGTAGGCCGGGGGGGAAGCGCACGCACGGGGCGGACCTCGGACGCGCCACAACGCCAGCAGGGCCTTGGCGCAAAGGGGCGCTCCGGGAGCTCTGGGAAGGGGCCCGTGCGAGGAACAGGGGGAACAGCGAGTGCGAGCAAATGCGCTCGAGGTACGAAGCACACCACGCAGAGACGTTGAAGCTCCATGTGAGACTGGAAGGCCCGCTTGCAGTAAAGGCTTCAACCCTCTCCACGCCATCGTCGGGGGCCCACACCGTACGAATGCACGTCGCAGCCGAGGTTCCTGCACAGATTTCCCACCTCAGAATGCACTCCCGGCCCCACGACCTGCCCGCCCCCAGCATCCCTCTAGGCCATCCAGTATCCCACCCTCGCTCACCGGCATCCTAACCGCAACCGGCATGCCTCCCACCTCACATCGAAGCAGAGCAAAATATTTTCCCCGCCTCTCCGCATTCCCCGGCCAAGGCCCTTGAACAGGGATCCGCTGACCCCACTCCCCAGATCTTATGGCAAAAGATCAGACTTTTGAGGGCTTGCGAAAGGGGGCTTCCATCTCGTAGAATCATGACATGTGCACTCAACCAGTCAGCCTACGTGTCGCATCTTCCGCATCCTGCCAGCTGCTTCCTGCCAGCAGGCTGTGCGTGCCAATATATCCGCATCGCCCAAACCTTAAGGGTACGCTTCACTCAGATTAGGACAGCTTAGGGGTCACTCTACTGCACTGATCGTATCTCCTGCAGAATTCATCGTGTGACGATTCAGGAAAGTGATCCTGGAAGCAGACAACGTCAGCCTTCCACCGGTTCAGGTCTCACTCTTCCTTTCGATATACTCGCCACGTGGTGCTCGATGGAAGTTGACATTTTCCCAAGAGACACTGTGAAATCTATGAGCATCGTGGCATCTCATGGGGGGCAATTGGAGCTTTCTCTTGGGTGCGCACAAACTGCCCCCCCCCTCCTTCCAAACATGCCATATCTAAAAATCGGCCTCTTGGTTTTTGTATGGAGGTGTGCAAAAGTTGACACATGCTCATATAGACCCAAAGTGAAAGCTCCAATTGACCTTCCATTCTCCTTCCATTCTCCTTCCATGCCATGGAACTGCCATCTCCCCACCATCAAGCCTGCGCTCGGCACCACCACCCTCGCTCCTCCCTGCCTGCCCCAACGCCTGGTCTCGAGAGAGCTTGTTCATCCACCGCGTGCCAAAGTGTACCAAAGCGCCGGATCATTGCCCCCAGGCAGACGTGTGCTTCAGGTGTATGCGCCTGCTATGCATGAAGTGGCGCTTTGTGTGGGACGCCCTCTGCCAGGGGTGCATGCATGTGTTTCGCATCTTGGCTTCGGTCATGGGATGTATGACTATTTACTATATCACTTCAGGGCCACATGATGCTTCCAGGTCTCTTGATCACCGTTGATCACCTTGGTAGTAAGCTACAATTTGGTCCGAAGCGATAGTCACAATGGGCGGCGGTGGGCTGGGTGGTGGTGGGGGACTTGGCGGAGGTGGGGGCAGGGAGGTGGAGGAGGGCTTGGAGGTGGCGGAGGTGGCGGAGGTGGCGGAGAGGGAGGGTTCCCCGTGGGGGTGGAGGTTGGGGATACACTGGTGGGATTGACAGTGGTTGGATTGACAGTGGTTGGATGAGTCGTTGTTGGATGAAGGGTGGTTGGAGGAGTGGTTGCCGGATGAACAGTCGTAGGATGAAGGGTGGGGTGGTTGGAGGAGTGGTTGCCGGATGAATGTAGTCGTAGGATGAAGGGTGGTTGGATGGGCTGTCGTCGGGTGATTGGTCGAGGATGAAGGGTGGTTGGATGGGCTGTCGTCGGGTGATTGGTCGTCGGATGAAGGGTGGTTGGATGGGGCTGTCGTCGGGTGATTGGTCGTTGGATGAAGGGTGGTTGGATAGTGGTTGCCGGATGAACGGTTGTAGGATGAGCGGTCGTAGGATGAGCGATGCGTAGGATAGACGGTCGTAGGATGAGCGGTTGTAGGATGATCTGATGTAGGATGATCTGATGTGGGATGAACGGTGGTTGGATGAGTAGTGGTCGATGAGTGGTCGTAGGGGTGAGTGGTGGTTGGATGGGTGGTTGTCGGGTGAACAGTGGTTGGGTTAGTGGTGGGAGTGGTGGTTGGATTAGTGGTGGTTGGATGAGTGGTGGGAGTGGTGGTTGGGTTAGTGGTGGTTGGATGGGCAGTGGGGGGAGGGGCAGCCTCGTAGCAGTAGTCATAACTAGTTACGTCGCCAGCGCCCCCAGGGGTGCAGCCTGGAACCGTCTCCGCGCCATCTCGCTGAAAGCATATCAGACTTCCGAGGCAGTCCGCATCGGCGTCACAGTCCCCATAGCAAGCCCCGCAACGTGAAGCGGAGGTGCACCCGTCGCCGCCACGGTCCACCATGCCTGCGCCCAGCCCCATCGCCAATCCTGACGTTGATATGCCTCGATGCATGCTGACCACACTGGTGTAGAGCATTTGACAACTTGGGCTCTGCGGCCTCCAGTCACAGCAAAGAGACCGGTGAGTCGAGCCGAACATTGCTCACCACCAAGACTGGACGATGCAAAAAAGCAAAGCCCAACTTGCAAGCAGCGAGATCTTTGGCATCCTAAAATATGGCGTCTTCAAAAGACACCAAGGACAAAGGGGGAATACCGCAAGGGGTGGTTAACACCTCCCGACCCGTAGAGCAGGCTCGCCACAATTATACAAAAGCCGATTACATGGTCCTCAAGAGGTGGACGATTTGCTACGCGTGCAAGCAGCTGCTTCACCACAATGTGTGGAAATAGTGAAGAAAAAATATCCAACATAAGAGGACAAAATTCAGTTAGATTTTGGCTGTACATATGCGCCCTGTAGAAGCCGAGCGTTTCTTTCATGGCTGACAACATACAACAGAACGATTCATGCATTGACAAATAGACGAAGACGAAAGTTTAGAGGGAAATACTCCATAGGATATTTTGTTCAAATTGGAGTGCAACGGAATTTTAGTGGTTTCAGACTTTCGGAATCCGCGACTCCTGCTGCAGTAGAGCCGATGACACATGTAGGTCCGTGACACAGAACAGGATGTACACGTAGCCACGAACCGACATGCCTGTTCAGCTCTGTTCCTTTTGCTCTTGCAAACAGGAATCTTCACGGGTACCTACGGTATTCTCTGAGGCACACTGCAATCGGATTTGTAACTTTTTCTTTCACCTGTTTCTTTGTAAACGGTAGAGTAGGTTGTGACTTAACCACTTGGCTGTACGACAGATCGATCGGAGGACGGCGTGATGGCTCCAGAGGAATACCACAGCTTGCACGAGGTCACCAACTCTGTTCACGGTGTGTACTCCATCCTGTGCAACCGGTGGACGATGTTGGAGCTGCGGGGGCAGCTGGAACAGGAGCCGGGTTCTTCGCATCGCGGTGGCGCGGATGCACTCCGTGCAAAGCTGCAGTTCGTGGAGGACCGGGTGTACCAGGCGTCCGACGATGTGGTGGCGGATGAGGTGTTGCAGCAATGGCTGAACGATTTTGACAGGTCACGCAGAAAGGCGATGCTGAGTACAACTGCAAAGTCAGCGGCAACTGTGGACGCGCGTAGTGGCAAGGACTACGAGAGGTAGCGCTGGCGGGACAAGAGCAAGAAGTTTGATGACGAGAAGAAGCCTACTTCAGGAAAAGGCGGTAAGGGCCGGGGCGGCAAGCCCGCGGCCGATGGTTGATGTGTTTGCAGCAACCCCGAACAGCGCAACTGCCCTCTCCGGGCGCTTGTCGGAGAAAAGATCTCACCGTGCAACAGCGGGTGAGACAGCGGAGGGGAGCTTGGCGCACGGCGGGCGCCAGTTCGGAGGTGATGCAATGGATTACAAAGGGCTGCAGATTGAGATGGAGGCGAGGGCCTCCGCCTCCGTCCGACCACGGGGTGTCATTGAAGGACGCGACTCCGCAGCAGCAGAAGTGGCTGGACGTGGAGAAGGAGAGACTTCTAGCAAACGGTGCGTGGCCGAGAGCGACGATCTCACGTTTTTCGCGCTTTCTTGGTTCCGAAACCAGGCACGAACAAGTGGAGACTGGTGGTGGACTTCCAATGGCTGAATCAGTGCTGCCTGAGGAACAGGAAACGCTGAAGAAGCTGCGCAGGTTGGCGAAGCCGAACGACTGGTGCTTCAGCTTCGACCTGCAGCACGGTTTTCACGCGCTTGGGATTCATCGAGACTTCCAACGTTTCATGCGGTTCGACCTGCAGGGGGAGCTCTTTCAGTGCTCAGCAGTCCCATTTGGTTGGAGTGGCGCGCCGAGGGTGTTTTGCAAGTTGGTGCGTGTGATGGGGGAGGCGTTGCGGTCTCCACAGGCAGCAGCAGACCGCAAAGCAGTACGATAACTTCGGGACGGTTCAGTCGTACGACAACGGTGGTCTATTCATCGCAGAGCGGGATGCACGCGCAAGGACGCGAACCGTCACAGCGGGATGCGAGTACTTCCGTACATGGACGACTTCATGGTTTTGGTAGATTCGCAACGAGATGGTCTTCTGAAACGGGACCGTGTGCAGCGTGTTTTTCATCGTCTCGATTTACAGCGAAACGAAAAGAAGGGACAGTGGGACCCGGTGCAGGTCATCAAGCACCTCTGTCTGGAGGTGGACTTGAAGCAAAGCCAGTTTCGTGTGACGGAGCATCGTGTACACAAGATCCACGTCAAGGCGAAGCAATTTTTGTGCGACGCCGCGAGGAACAGACAGTGGCTCCCGGCAAGGAGACTGGCATCGTTTACGGGACTCTGTCAATCTGTGTACCTCGCCGTACCGGCAGCGAGGCTCTACCTGCGAGAACTGTACTTTGTGCTGACGGATAAGCGCAGCTGCGGCGCAAAGGTGAAGATTTCTCGTGCAGCATGGACAGACTTGGAGTGGTGGTCTCGTCTTCCCGTGATGAGCAAGTGGAACCGGCGCAAGATTTGGAGATTGCCGACGAGAGCGCAGCTGCACACGGATTCTTCGATGAAGGCGTGGGTGGGGCGGAGTGCTGAACCTCAAGCAGCCGGCAAGAGTTTTCTGGCCAGATGAGATGCGTGGCTGACACATCACGCACCTAGAGCTGGAGGCCGTGTACAAGACGGTGCAGGCGTTTCTACGGGAGCTCGAGGGCAAGGTCGTACGGCTTTACTGCGACAACCAGACAGTGGTGGCCATGCTCTCTCACTTTACCTCGAGAAATCCGGACTTGATGAGGAGGATGCGGAGGCTCTGGTCGCTCCTCCACTTGCACGAGATCGAGCTGCAAACTCATTACATCTGCAGCGAGGCCAACGTGTGGGCCGACAACCTTTCGCGTTGCGAGGACCTGGACGACTGGAGGCTCAACAGGAGGTGGTTTGAGTGGGCCAGCGAGCAGTGGGGCCCCTCCCCGGTGGACCGGTTCGCGTCCGAGATCTCTGCGCAGCTCCCGTGTTACTACGCAGCGTGGAGAGACCCTCTCTGCGAGGGTGTGGACTCTCTGGCCTACGACGGGCGGGGAGAGAATAACTGGGTGAATCCCCCGTGGGCGCTGCTCGACGAGGTGGCGCACAAGCTGCGGGAGGAGGGAGCGGCCGCGACGGTGGTGGCTCCGTACTGGCCAGCTCAGTCATGGTTCAGAGAGCTTGAGGCGCTGGTTACTGAGGTGGCGATCATGCCGAGGCGCAGGGACCTATTTAATCCAAGCAGGCTGGGAGGGTTGAGCTGCTCAGGCCCTCAAAGTGGGACGCTGTAATGTTTCGCATCGAGGCCTACCAGTGAGTTACTACACCGCTGAAGTACACAAGAGTTCATCGGCGTGTACGACAGCGAACAAGGTGACCGTGAGTACGAGAATCAAGGTGTGCTGGAAGGACGATGACCAGTTCTACCCGGGTGTGGTGAAGGAGTTCAACGATGATGGAAAGGCACATGTGATGTACGATGACGGTGACGAGGAAACGTTAGACCTGTCCGAGAAGAACTTAAACATTCTTTGCAGCTCGGGTGTGATGGAGTTGAACGGCGAGACATCACGACTAGACAACTAGACCGTAGACTGCGGAGGCGACTACGAAGAGAACAAGCGCGGTGCTGGTGAGCGTAACATTTTCTTCACGCGTTCACTTGGAAATTTGAGCTGGGACAGTCTCAATTTACAGACCTGGCAATCTTGATGCAGTGATGTTCTCTGTTGGACACGACGCTGAACAACTACGGACCGAAGGTGCAGCGCTTTGTACATTTTTGTGTGCGGCACCAACGTCCGTGGCTGCCGGCGATGGAGGCGACAGTCTTGTTGTACATCGCCTCTTTGCCTGGAGCCGGCGGCATCAAATCTACTTCCTTGCAGCCGTACCTCTCGGTGGTCAACGACTACCATGAGGACTCAGGCCTACCTGGACCGGCGAAGGGTTGTGCTGTGACTCGAGCTGTGAAGGGAATGGCAACGATTCAGGCAGATGTGGCGGTGCAGGAGGAGAACATCGAGACGCGAAGGACTTGTGTTTCCAGCCAGGCACATGCGACGTGGTGCAGCATTACGGCTGGTACCGAGGTCTTCAAAAGATCTCCCGCTGCTACGTGCCTTTTCCTACGTGGTCATCGCCTTCTTAACTTTTGGCAGACCGGACACCGGGACATCTTTGTCAAGGAAGCACGTGCGAAACAACGACAGTGGGCTTTCTGTGGTTCTCCTACGGGAGAAAGGGCGCCGACATCACTTGGTGAAGAGGCGCCTGTGTATTCCCTGGAGTGGAGTTGCTCTGCTGAGAGAGCTGGTGACGCACTGGGAGGTGCATCGAGACGCAGCATGGAGCAGATCTTCGAGGACTCAGCCGGCGGGTTACTGGCTGCTACCGGAGGACCCGAAGAACTTCAAGGCTTCAGTTGCTAATGACTGGATCGCTCTGGCGCTCAGTGAGCTAGACTGTAGACCTCCGAAAGGTGGTCATTTTCCTGCACACAGTACCCGGACGGGTGCTGCTACTTGTGCTCGAGCTGTGGGTGTGGCAATGGAGAAAGTGTGTTTTCGGAGGCTGGTCACAGCAGTCTTCAGCAGTACAGCACTATATCGACCCGACAGCTTTGAGGGACACAGACATAGACTACTACTTTGCTTGGTTGACATGGTCGTAGTGACAGAAATTTCAGAAATTCTTTTGTATGCCTCACTTTTCATCTCTGGTTTCATGGCAAATGAGGATCCGAGCAAATGAGAAATGTTTAAATTGGAGTGCAACGGAATTTTAGTGGTTTCAGACTTTCGGAATCCGCGACTCCTGCTGCAGTAGAGCCGATGACAAATGTAGGTCCGTGACACCGAACGGGGATGTACAAGTAGCCACGAACCGACACGACTGTTCAGCTCTCTTCCTTTTGCTCTTCCCACCGCTCCCGACCCAGAGACTCTGCTTTCTTTTTGGTGTATGGCACAGACAGTCTGGACATTCATCAAAACTTGAATTTAGAAAGCATTCAAAATGCACTTAAATGCATTTTAAACACTTTACAAAATCATTTAATGAAATGTATTGCAGGGCCTGCCTTTGGCAAATGAGGATCCGAGCAAAAGAGAAACTTATTCGAACCCAAGGCGCTTACATACAGCGACCCCCAACGTATCATACGCGTATTGGGACTTTGCCGTATCATACGTATACCGCGAGCCTTTGCAAGTGTAGTTGCGGCCGTACTTTAAAAGGCGTTAAGGATTACTACCAATGAAAGTTGTGGCGCTGGCGTGTGGCGCCCATACCGCTAACCATCCCCGCATTTCTGAATTGAAGCACATTGAATCACCCAAAAGCACACTAGACACCCTCGTAGCTACCTCACATTCAGCATCTAAGCATCTCTCCAACCACTTTTCCAATCACAATTATTGATAGATCCATACGAAGAGCACAACTTCGTCGTACCACCGAAGGCTCCTCGCGCAGGCGATAACCTGTTTGCAAGAGCCGGCGGCCTTCAATCGCGCCGGCCTCCGCCGGCCGCCTCGCGCAACTGCGTCTCTCAAAATAGTGGAACTCGGAGTCACTGTCACAACTCCGCCCCACGCCCACGCCGCCACGTCACTCCCAGCGAAACACCCGCCGGCATGCACTCAAACGAGACACGGTCTATTCCGCACAAAAGCGGCACATCGACCATCACTCGTGCCACCTCGTCATCCGCTTAGCAGATGGTTGCGCACCGGCGGAGCCTGCGACTCGCTGCACTCTCCGGGGCAGATGTTTGCGCACCGGCGGAGCCTGCGACTCGCTGCACTCTCCGGGGCAGATGGCTGCGCACCGGCGGAGCCTGCGACTCGCTGCACTCTCCGGGGCAGATGGTTGCGCACCGGCGGAGCCTGCGACTCGCTGCACTCTCCGGGGCAGATGTTTGCGCACCGGCGGAGCCTGCGACTCGCTGCACTCTCCGGGGCAGATGGCTGCGCACCGGCGGAGCCTGCGACTCGCTGCACTCTCCGGGGCAGATGGCTGCGCACCGGCGGAGCCTGCGACTCGCTGCACTCTCCGGGGCAGATGGTTGCGCACCGGCGGAGCCTGCGACTCGCTGCACTCTCCGGGGCAGATGGCTGCGCACCGGCGGAGCCTGCGACTCGCTGCACTCTCCGGGGCAGATGCAGACTTCCGCATGATCCGTCCTGGAGACTTCCAGTCTGAGGCGAGCTGCCTCTGTGAACCGTGCCTCTGTGAACTCCCTCTCCTCCCCTCCCGGCTCGGGCGTGCGGACGGTGTCACATGTCGGTGATGCTAGAGTGGAGAACCCGTGCAGCGCGTGTCACATGGCGGTGATGCTAGAGTGGAGAAACCATGCAGCGTGTGTCACATGACGGTGATGCTAGAGTGGAGAACCCGTGCAGCGCGTGTCAGACAGTGCGTCCGCGGGATCAGTGTGGACCATCTAACCTGCCACTACCTGAACCTAGGGCAAGGTCCGCCCAGCGGCATGTTGCGGTACAGGGCGTGGTGGTGGAAAGTTTGCGCGAGGTGCTCAACCCGGAGCCTTGTCGAGGAGGAGAGGCGCGAGGAGGAATCTCCAAAGCGCATCGGTTAAAAAATTCAGCCGGTTTGCGCCGAATGAGTTTGTTTGCTGAGCTGGATGCCTCGTCGCCTTGTGAGGCGCTGAGTGATTGAAGACGCTTCTTCCTAACTAACAACTCTCATTGGCAGTTGGGAATGATTGTGTGCAAGAGGAGTCTCGGGACGCCCTTCTTTGAATTCCTTAGACTCTTCCTTGCGTAAAGGGGAGATTGATAAAATGTCCCTCTCACCGCAGAGTTGATCCTCCCCGCCACGTCTGACCCGCTTCATCGGCTCAACACAATTTGTCCATCCCGACCCTCTTTTAACTCCCTTCACCCACTCAGCAAAGAGGTGCTCGCCCCGGGTACCTCTCACCCACTTCATCTCCTCAAGGCATCCTTGCATGCGGCGTCAGAAGTCGTGCGGCAAGCTGCCATTGGAACCGAGCGGCTAGCAATAGCTTTCCATTTGACGCTTTTGGTCGAAGTTTGTCTCCACCTCTCGTGGATGGAAAATCCATCATTTTGCAATTGGTTCCGGGAGGCAACCCGGCAGCGCGGGCGGACCACCTGGCAGCCACGTCCCACGTGGCAGTCTCTGCGTCGAAGCAGTCCGTGAAAGAACATTCTGATTGGCCGCTTTGGAAGCTGAACGCGTTGCACTGCTCACGCGCCTCGCACATCCGGCGGCATGCGCGGTGGTCCGTCTGCAACACACCGGACCCAGCTGCTGTGGTTGGAGCAGGCACCCGGCAAGATGATGGCAGGGCTTGTGCAGGATGCTGCCATGCGGAGGAGCTTGACACCACCCGGCCGCAGGGCAGACGCATAGACCCTCCCCCTGCGTTGACACCCCCTTCGCTATCCCCTGCACTGACACCCCGCTAATATGAAATCGAGTCCATTTGCCGCCAAGTGGCAGGAACATCGCAGATGTTTCCAAGCCACAACCAATCAGCAGAGCGTTCTGGGACTCTCCAGCGCAAGCACCTAGCTTGAGGACCTAGCTGGAGAAAGAAGTGCCACGTCGGATACTTAAAATCACCGCGCGCGCCCCGAAAACCTTGTCCACGCAGAGCACTGGCGCATGAGCATGACGCGTGTCATCACGGCATGACGCCAGCTCCCTTGAGGACCCTGCGCGTTTCTGCGGAGCTTCTTCAATGGCGCGGAGTCATCCCGGTCGTCATCACGGCATGACGCCGGCTCCCTTGAGGACCCCGCGCGTTTCTGCGGAGCTTCTTCAATGGCGCGGAGTCATCCCGGTGAGAATCCGGCCCCTTTTAAGATGTGGCCCAAGGCGGCCGTGTCATGCCCACGCCCCGCCCACGCCCCGAAGGATCGCGCTTCGGTTGATAGCGCACGTGCGCCGGGTCCCTATCTGAGTTCATGAACGAGCGCGAGAGTGGCAACAGCTGCGCCCCGTAGGCAAGGAGGCGGCGCACTGCGGCTACCTGATTGGTGCTCTTCGTGTACGTCGCCCCTTCGCGCGTAGGGCTTTCACCACGTCGTACGCTCCATGCGTACGTTGTCTCCTGCAAAGGCGGAGGTGGACGAGCCGCAACAGATGAGGCGTTCCCAGCAGCCGGCCCATGAGGTGCAGGCAGGAAGGGCAAGGATCGGGCAGGCTTCATAAAGCTATCAAGACGCCGGCGGCGCGTTGCGTTAGCCGTCTCCTCCGGGCAGGGGTCCCAGGTAGGAGACGTCGGCAGCTGGACCCGGGAAGAAATGTTCGTGATGTCCATGATAGTCCCTCTGACGGCCGTCAAGGGGTCTCTCAGGATGCGAATGTACCATTCACCTGGATCAGCGTTGGGTCCCACTCAGCGAGATCCACAGGGTTACCCAAAGTCCCTCTGTCAGAGACACAGCGCCTTCCAGCATGCGTCAGAGTCACCGCGCCTCCCAGCATGTGTCAGAGTCACCGCGCCTCCCAGCATG
>LGRX02034491.1:0-34678 GCA_001247695.2 Cymbomonas tetramitiformis | reverse complement strand
GTTTTCCAGGAGGCTGCGGATGATGGACCGGAGGCCTTCGCCCGTGCGGCTTCGGCTTATGGTCACCCCGCTGTGCTTTCCGCGGGCGGGATTGGCGGCATCGACGTGTCGGCCTACGGATTCAGCGGACCGCCTCCGCCTTCTGGCGGGACCGACGACGAGGACATCTTGCGGCGGCTTGATGCCCTCACCACTGAGGTTCAGGCCGCCCAAGAGAAGGTACATTACACTCACGCATCCTTTGTTCCTGGGAGTGCGGTTGAGGAGCATGCATCGGCTCTGGTGTGTGGCCCTGCCGCTGCGGCGGGGATCACACCGGAGGGGCAGGTTCCGGCAGGTGGTGCGGCGGCATCGGCATCCGCCGTGCCGGCCCCTGCTATGCCTGTTTCGCAGGTAGAGGATGTACAGCCCGCGCCAGTTCAATCGGCGCGGGTGACCACCACGGAGGCGACGCACGGTGAGTTCGGAGGCTTCGTGCAGACGGTGAATCACGCCGCTGTCCACCCGTCTGACCTGACAGGCTACGACACCGACGACTACGAGGACTTTGCCGACGGCAGCTTCCGGCTGAAGCCGCGGGGCTCGTTTCCGTCGGCCAATCATGTTTCCGGGCCACCCGTGGGCGAGCAGAGGACCTACGGTTGTGGGAAGCCGCCCTGGGGCTTCCCTGCCACGGTTGGTCCGTGGGGCATTCCTTTCCTCCTTTCCCTCGTTCTTTGCATCTCGATCATGGGAGTGGCGGCCGTGCCCGACGCTCGGTCGGCTACGGAGATGCCTTCGCCTGGTGGTGATCTCGATTGGGAGGCTCCGTCAGTTTTCTCTACGAATGATTTTCTTGATCCGGTGATGACGGCTCAGGGTCTCCTATTGCCTGACGATGTGCCACAGCTTCAGCCGCCCGAGCCTCCTGACACTTTGAGCTTTTTAGCATTTCAGGATTTGGCTCAAGCGGATTTGGGTATTGACATGGCATTCTACTACGGCATGGCCTTACATGAGAGCGGTCCTCTTGATGCGGGGCACTATTATGGAGCTGGTTACTTTACTTCCTACTATGGGATGGACTTCCGTGAGGCCACCGCTGACTACTTTGGTACTGTCGATTGACTTCTTGCTCACTCTGGAGGCACACCAACATGGTGGTGTGCAGAACTCCTGTGACCTCAAAGACTTCTTCAATCTGGTTTATGGTTTTACTTTGACACCTTTGAAATCTTCAATTTGACTTGCTGACACAGAGCCTTTCAGTAGTTTAGCAGGACCTTAATTGCCTGTGAGTTTCTGCTCTTGTGCTAGCTAGAGGGTTCTAATTTGTGTATCAGAATTGCACAGTTAGATTAGCAGTTAGGCCTTGTCACCCTGGCTCCTGCCCTAACACTAACAGCCTTACATTTTCTGACTCTCCTAGCAGTCACCACCCACAGTGCTGGGGTGGTGTGCTGAAATCTGTATAGGCAGCCCTGACCGGGAGTCCCGGTGCAGGCCCCTATGACAGATTCCTAGGACCAACACTGGACTACTGACTGATCTGTAGGTTCGTACTGTGACACACGCTGTCACAGGTAGGCTAGACACCGAGACCGTCCGAGACCGTTCCGGGTATATCTAGCTTAGGGTTTATTTATCTTACACAGTTTATCCACACGAGTACGGGAGTTTCTGATATCTAGTGTACTTGGATATTCCGGTACGGCCTGATCAACCGTAGGGACCCTGACAATCTCGCGCGAGTACTTTTAAAATCGCGGGACTGAACGAAGAGCTCCTCCACGCCATCACCACTAACTGCTAACTGTGTTGTTTTGCATCACAGGCTTTCTTCCCCCTTCCCTTTTTGGCACCCTCTTGGTGCTCCTGTTGTGAAATTTGATTGCTTGCTTGCTTATTATCCTGCTAGGGATTGCTAGTGTTGTCTTGCTTGTTGTTATTTCTTTTAGAATTCGTGATGTCCTCTACTCCGTTCGCCACACCGCCAGTTCTGCCGCGACGCTTGCTGACGCACCCCCCAGGGGCGAGGAAACGGCAACTTAAATTTGGAGCTCTGAATGGCACACCAACTCCAGCGGATGCTCCGGACACGTCAGATTTGTCAGTTTGCAACAACCTCGCATGGGAGTTGTTACGCAAGCCCGCGGAATTTGATGCTCTGCTCAGCGTCATCAAAGGGAAGTGCGTCGAGCCTGGAGAGTCTGCGAAGACATGGAAGTTCACTAGCAGCGAGAAGAATTCTCGTTTGCTTTTGGACATCCTTGTCGAGCAACTCGATTCCAGACTCACGCTCGTTCACCCTAAGATGGCGTTGATGTTCGATTTGCAAAACCACGGTTTGGAGGTTCCGAAAAAGGCGAACCTCCTGCTGTTGGAATTGCTCCAGTCACTTTGCGCAGGAGACGCCTTGCGTGTCCTGCGCAAGGCTGACAGGCTCTTCCCAGGGGATGGGAAGATCGCGCTTGTTCATCTCGTGAGGCACGTTGTGCCGGATCACGAGGAGTTCAGCGCTGCGGACTTCCTATTCGCTGGTGACAGAGTTGACTTGAGAGCTGGCCAGGACCCAGCGGATTACATCGACGTGTTCCAGACTTCTCTGGACACCGTTGAGTCCGACTTGGGTCCTGGGTGCACCGTGACCATCTCCGAGAAGGCACGGATCGCATTATTTCTCCGTAGGATCTGTCCCGTCTTTTACAAGGCGGTGCATGATTCCTACACAGAGGAGAAGCTCGACGCTGACTCCTCGCTTTCCTTGTTGACCTGCTTCCGTGAGACACGGGCAGTGCACTGGAACGCGGGGACGAAGCTCAAGTCTCCACTAACAGCGGCTTTCTACAATGATGCAGGTTCGCATCACGGCGGAAGCCGTGGTGCACATGGCCGCAGGGGAGTCTCTGACCGCACCCCTTCCCGTCCTTACATTCCGCCCCGTCGCACTAACCCTTTTAAGGGATTTGGCTCTGGTTACCGTGCAGGAGTCTTTCCCCGTAAGGGTGGTAAGACAGGCGGTAAGGGGAAGCAGAAAACCGGCAAAGGCAAGGGCAAGGGCAAGTCTCGTGTCGTCTTTGATCGGCAGACCCAGCAGTTCCGAGGGGAATGCTGGACCTGTGGGTCAAAGGGACACAGGGCTGCCGACTGCCCGAAGCTGATGTCGGCTCATGCTTTTCATCTCGACCCGAAGCTGCTTGCGGAGCATGCTCGGACGGAGATCCTAGCCGCCCAGTTTCAGACTGCCTACGAGGAGTCTGAACAGGCACTAGAGTCTTTCTGTCTGCTGCACGGCACCCCAGCAGTTGTCGGGTACCAGGAGGACTCGTGCTCTGACAGTGAGAGTGAGGAGAGTTCTCACTCCGCTAGTCAGGAGCACGGGAACTCCGATGAGTCTGACGACGATGGGGACTGGGACGGCCTCTCCGAGGCTCAACAACAGGAGTGGGACCGTCTTCAGGAACATGCGGAGGCCAAATTCCAAAAGTTCTGTGCACAGTCCGAGAAGGTCTCGCTGTCACTCGGAAGAGTGCACTTCGGGATGTTCCGGACCGGCACAGAACAGAAGGCTTGTGACCCCTTTCCCACTCCCCCCTACTTGCTGCCTGACATCCCTGCTTCTGCACCTGTCCCTGCACAGCATGATGCACCTCTCGAGGTGTCACAGCACTCACCACAGTCCACGGCTGCGGTGGTGCTCGCCTGTTGCAGAGAGTATCACTCCGGACAGACACAGCAGACACCGCACGGGTCAGCTCTTGTGGATCGTGCTCCGCAGGACCGAGCAGACTCGTCGGTGGTGTCTGCTAGGCTGTTTGCAGCACAGTGTGAGTCACTACCCTCGCCCGTCCACCACACGCACACCGTCCCTGCACTCACAGAGACTTGTTCTCTGTTTGCAGGAATGACGGTGGTGCAGGGTGACAGTGAGGACAGTGACATGCACACGGCACCGGCACCCACCGAGCACTCTTCCCCACACCACACTCACAGTGCATCTTTGTTGAGGGAGGGGTCACGGAGCAGTGCGGTGCCCCCGCCTGCTTCCCCCCTGTCTGCTCCAGGGAAATCCCTGGAGCAGGTTCACTGGGAGCGGGTGTGGGAGGAGGACTACAGGTCCCCTACCGTTTGCCACGGTAACCTTTTGCCATCAAAGAGTTCACTAGGAGCTAGGGGTGTAGCCCCTCTGGTGACGCCCCCGCCACCTGGCCCTCCTGACTTGTTGCTGTCTGATGCAGGCTCTGCCGTGTCAGTGTCCCCACCAGCCAGTGATCACCGGGTGCACACTGGGGGCACTGACACGGCCCAAAACTTTAACTCAATCAATCTTGGAGGTCGCCCTACAGAAGGGATTCTCTTCCCCTCTTTCCTTCAGCAGTGTCCTCCTGTCCCCGCTCCGGTCCATGAGTCCCTTGCCCTGACTGATGACACGCACATGTCTGACACACAGGCACCACCTCCACCGCCACGGCGTGTCGGTAGAGGTGGTGTCTCTATCTTCCGGTGTGCATTCATGTCCTTTGCCTTGTTCACTTGCTTCCTGGCAAGTGCTTCGGCGGAGGCCCTCTCAGCCGCAGCACCTGTTCAGGGAGTGTGGTACGGATTGACATTGTGTCAACCGGGGGGGGAGATGGGAGGTGGGAAAAGCAGTACTGCAGTCAGTCAGTACAGTCAATCAGTCCAGTCAGTCCAGTCAGTTTGGTCTGGGGATGGTGGTTTATCAGATGGTGGCTTACCTGATGGTGGCATTGGTATCACTCCTGATTGGTCTGCCACCCGGCAGTGTTCCTCTGGTGATGGTTCTGGGTATTCCTCTGGTGATGGTTCTGGGTATTCCTCTGGTGATGGTTCTGGATATTCCTCTGGTTCCGACTGGTATTGGCAGTATGACTCTGGTCAGCACCGCCACTATGGTTCTCCTCGTGGCTCCGACGGTTCCCCACCAGACAGCTCAGCCCAGATCTGTCTCCTTCAGGCGCTTGAGAAGCGGCGCCAGAGGTACAGAGCAGTATCAGCTCTGCTCCTGACAGCCTTCCTTGGCATAGTCCTGACATGTCTCTACCAGAGTGTCTATGAGGAGTTCCTCGTCGAGGCTCACTTTGAGGCTGGTCACCACTTGTCACCGATCTCCGCTGTCTGCAGTCCTGTGACTCAGACCCCGCTGTACGGCGCCATGCAGTATGTTGGCGACACAGCCCTGGAGATGTGTACCTGGTTTGGGCTATACTGTGCACCCCCTTCAGTCATCTTCTCCCAGGACCCCATGATACATCTTTACTCTATCACCGGCTCTGACACTGATGGCATTGTCTGTGACTCCGGTGCAACCGGCAATATCACCGGGTCCAGACACAGGATCACTGACCTTGATACCAGCAGGACCATATCCTTCAGCACAGTCATGACTGGACCCGCTTCACGGACTGACGGCACCGGCACACTGAGACTGATCGGCAGAGACATACTGACTGGTGACATTGATGAGTATAGCATTCCTGGCTGCCATTTCAAACACGGCGCCAAAACCCTCCTGTCAACTCGAGTTATGCTCCGGGAGGGTTTCTCATCACCTGACTTCATCAGTATGACATATACCCACCTTGACTCTGGCCGGATATACTCTATCATTGATGATGGCACAGACTATCTTTGGGCAGAGCCAGAGTCAGCAGATGTCAGCTTTCAGGCCTTTCAAGGCAATAAGAAGAGGCACAGATCAGGGGACCCATCCGACTGGATGTGGTCCAACAGTCAGTACAGTACCTGGGCTACTACTCATGGTTCTCCTACGGCTACGGCCAAGCTGGGGGAACCAGCCTTTGATGTCTCTTGTTTCGGCGACTCTCTCCCAGTCGGAGAGGGCAACAATCACCCTGCTCTTCAGCACTATCACAGTCAGAACAGTATATTCTCCGTCCAGTTGACTGGTTATTACTTTTATGCTAATCCGCCATTCACTATATCTATTCTGGACCGCCTTTTCACTAAGGGCAATGCTGACTTTCCTCTGGACCCTCATAATACTGTATATTTCTGGATAGTTCCCTATATGCCATCTCACAGGATCTGGCATAAGACCTGTACTATGGAGGTATTACACATCTGGCCTACTGGTACTACGGGGTTATTCAGCTACCTTGAGCGACACACCTACACCTCCACACACCCTCTCACCCCAGCTGGTTCTGACGGTGGACCTGGTCGGGTCTTCATCGATGGCACACCCTTTCCCATCTGCATCCTCTACCGAGACCGCCACACCCCGATCAGGGTCAGTCCTCCCCTTGAGCTGCATGATGCTCTCGGGCATGCCTCGATGACCCGTATCCTCCGTCTCTATGACATGCCAGGGGTAGACTTGGGCAGACCACAGTGTTCCAGAGCAGCTCTTGCTTCACTTACCACCTGCTCTCAGTGGTGTGCAGTCTGTGCTACGACGGGCCTCAAACAAAAATCAGCCCCGAGCAGAGACCGCCTCCGTACCAGTCAGCAGCAGCCAGCCCGGAAATGGGCCTCAGACATGACAGGCCCCATCTCACCCAGTGGCTATAATGGGCACAGATACCGTATTCACTTCATTGACATCTCCACCAGATACCTATTTGTGTTCACCGTTGCCTCTAAGGCAGACTACTATGTGTGTCTTCTGAGATTCATTGCCTATACCAGATCACTCTCCTACGGCATTGATGAGCTATTCCTGTCCACCTCTACAGTCTCAGACACTGAGATGGTGCTGAGGACTGATTGTGCACCTGAGATGGCAGATGCCAAATGCCGGGCAGCTTACCAGCAGCACGGCATTGTCCACCAGACCTCTTCTCCCACAGTCCATACGGACAATCCTTATGCGGAGAATGTCACTGGCATCCTGTCCCGTATGATCCGATCCATCCTCACAGCTTCTGGACTTGACCTCAGCTACTGGCCGCTTGCGGCTAAGCATGGTGCCTTGTTGTGGTCCATTACACCACACAAGGAAGTGGTGACTACCCCTATCCACACTATGACAGGTCATCACTTTCAGTACCGTCGTCTCCGTGCATTTGGTGCACACTGCTATGTGGTTATGGACAGTCAGCAGAGGAACAGCAGACAGCCAGGCATTTCATCAAAACTTCAGAACAGATCATGGGCAGGCCGCATGGTTGGTATCTCTATGGGCTCTAATGCCTACAAGATCCTAGACACCTCCGACGGCACAGTGCATCTTGTGGGTAAGCCACACTGGATACCTACCTATGAGCACCTGGGCAGATCCATGTCAGCATTCCCAGACACTATGGCAGCTGACAGAGAGGCTGATGCTACCTTTATCAGGCCATCTCCCTTCTCAGAGACACTCGACTGTACCTATGCCCAGATCATTGAGATCAGCTCATACTACTGCACTTCCGACCGACAGTCTTACGGCTGTGTGCTTCTCTCTGTTCCGTCGAGGGACAATACCTGGACTGACGTGGTTCATTATGTCAAGTCCACACCCGACGGTACACACTACAGACACCTGCTGGTGTATGTCGCACACTATAGGAAGACCGTCTCGGTCAATGAGCACTATCCGATCTGGACAGCTGTCAGAGCCCGAGAGAGCCGCAGACATCCTTCATATGGCGCTATCATCATCTCTACCGACAGAGGCAGCAGCACACCTTATGGTGTAATATTTGAGCCTACTCCAGAGTCTACCTATGGTTGGCATATGGACCTTCCTGCTACCCTGGTCAGCTTTCCGTCCACTCATGCCGCCGCCTTCCTTCCCTTCTCCGATGATCCCAGCAGAGATGTCCGCCCCGAGTACATTCCACAGCAGTACACCTCAGCTGACAGCTTCATCAGATCAGGACCCAGAGACTTGGTGGTGCACATGTTCAATATTTCTGCACCCCAGCTCAAACCAGTCCACGGTGTCAAACAGGCACTTTCCACCCCAGAAGCAGTTCAGTGGCAGGAGGCTATGGATGCCGAAGTGGCTGGTCTGGCCGCCGACAACAAAATGGTCCCGGGACACCTTCCCTCGGGTACCAAAGGCCTGACCACTCTCTTTGTGTTCTAAAGACCCTTCAAACCAGACCCCTCAGCACCATCCGGCACACGGCAGATCTTCAAAACCAGACTGTGTGCCAATGGTAAGCAGACATACGGCTACCTTCCGTGGGAGACCACCTGTACCACACCACAGCTTTATGCCTTCAGACTGGCCTTCATCTTCGGCAGCATCTTCAGCCTGAAGATGAGTCACTTCGATGTCTCCCAGGCCTTTATGAATGCTAAGCTGGATGTTCCAGTGTGGGTATCATTTCCGGCTGGTTACACCTATCAGGGGTTCGGTGGTGCTTTACTGCACTATGCACTGTACGGCCTTAAGGTGGCTGGTGCTTCCTGGCAGAGACTGGTTAAGGTTTTCATGCTCAGCTTTATGTTCGGCGAGGTGACATTCAGGCAGTCCTCTCATGATGACTGCATATATTTCATCTACACTGATTTGGTTAAGGCCATGTGTGTTGTCTATGTGGATGACTTCATTCTGGTCGCCAGTACAGAGCTTGAGGATGCCTTCTGGGCAGCTTTCAGAGCCAGATTTCTGGCTAAGCATCTCGGAGAGGTCACATCGGTCCTCCAGATGCGGGTCAGGCAGGATCAGGCTGGTATCTACCTTTGCCAGTCCAGACAGATCAAGGACTTAATGGCCAACAACAACATCACAGCTCATTCCTTCAGAACACCTATGGACCCGAAGCTCATCATCAAGAAACCAGCAGATCCAGACTTATCCCTTGTCCCCAGTTACAGATCCATCCTCGGCTCACTGCTATGGCTGGCCCGTGGCTCACGACCTGACTGCTACTATCCCGTAATCTATCTGGCTCAGTTTGTATCATGCCCTTCTGAGGAGTCTATGAAGGCTCTGATCAGAATTGCGCAGTACATGGACAGCACGGCTCATTACTCTCTGGCATTTTACTACCCCGAGACTCCGGTCAAGGTCATCACCATGTTCTGTTATTCAGATGCTGACCTGGCTAGGGACTTAGAGAATGATGCCCGGTCTTATTCTGGCTCCGTGATATTCCTGGCTGGTATGATACTGCAGTGGCATTCAGGGAGGCAGACCATCACTGAGGTCTCCTCCACAGGGTCAGAGTATGTTGCAGCCAGTACAGCAGCACAGCGGTTGGTGTCACTGATGTTCATGCTCACTGAGATATTTGGTTCTATTACTCACCGTATTGATTCCCAGCAGCCCCTTGATTCCGATCTTGACCATGCTATTCAGTACCTTGACAGAGCAGCCACAGATATTCACTTTGACATGCCCTCTCTTCAGACTACCTCAGTGCTCAGGCGTCTGCTTGACAAACAAAACAAGCCAGCAGACGGTCTGACCTCAGTCCGCCCAAACTCTCCTACAATTCCTGATGAACTCAGTACAGATGAAATCACCCCCCTCAAGTTCCAGAACAACAGAAACAGAGAATACATCAGTACAGCCTCAGCTCAGCCCCGCCTGGAGTTACCTATTCCTCTGCTGCTGGATAATGATGCATGCAGATCTATTGTCGAGCATCACCTCCTCTCCGAGAAGGTGAAGCATGTGATTATCAGATTTCATGTCCTCCGAGACTTTGTCAGATTGAACTGGATTCGGTGTGCCAGAGTCCCATCAGCTCGGAACCTGGCAGACCCTTACACCAAGCCAGTTCCTCCAGTCAAGGACATGCAGCCATACTTCATTCAGATGTTCCAGCAATATATGGCCATGGGTAAGGCTCAGGCTGCAGTTATTCAGAAATGATTTACTGGTATTCAGAAAGCAGCAGCATGATCTGACTGTGAGTACCTTGCTTTCCTGTTTTCCTGTTTTGGGTTGTTTGTGTAGCTGACTGTGCTTTGCAGGTACTGGCCTATATTCAAAATTACTTATGGCTGGTTACTTTATGTTAGCTACTGTTTTCCTTAGAAATGAATCACTGTATTAGATAGAAAATGATGTGCACTCATTGATAGATTGTGCATATGGACATTGTATTCCGAGCTCACTCTATGGTATTAGCCACACTGCATTAGTCATTGTATCCTTACAGTGTCTGTTCCGACCGTGAGCGCCACCGCTGCTGTCAGTCATGATCTCTCTCTTCATTCTCCCTCTGCAGTAAGTCTTTCCGGTGACGGGCGGATCTGGACCTGCTTCGGCACTCCTTATCCTAACCCTGACGAAGCACCCCGGATAGCTTGCAGCCACGGTGTGTGGACCTCCAGAGACATGACATATCACTATCCCCCGACAGCAGGGTGGCACCAGGGACAGATTACTGCCCGTGTCAGGACGTTGGGTCTACGGACCAGCTTTTCGGGGTTTTCAGCCCTGACACGGTGTGACTGCAGTTCCACCATTTCCATCATCTTTCTGGATTTTGGTTCTGGCACTGGATTAGTGGCATGTATCTTGGTTTGATTGGTTATTGGTCTGACCACCTCACTCGAGGTGGTGTGCTGGAGTTGACATTCAGTCCGAGCTCAGTCATCAGAGTTGTCATCACCGACCCGTCGTGACCGCTGTCATCACCGACCGACCTGACCGCTGTCATCACCGATACGGCTCGACACCTCTGACTACCTCACTGACCTGATTGTCACCTCCTCTGATCGAGTTCGGTTGTCACATGAGACAGAGCACACACTAGCTCATTTCGCATCACACTCAGCATACTAGAACTATATATTATATCTTCTGTATGTTGAGAGGGATTCTGAGTGCGAAACCCTGAGCGTTGCAGTGCTTCCTGTTTGACCTGTCTTGACTGACTGGGTCTTCTCGCAAGAACGAAACGAGGGGAGAAAGGGGGGAAGGGGGAGGGGGAGAACGGAGGAGACCTACCGATACGACACCGATGCCGGAGTATACACAGTGATCGGGAAATATGCTCGGGTGACACTCGGAACCGAAACTATGAATACATCCCAAGACATCAGCTAGGCCACATCTTATGTTGTGGCAAACAGTGAGGGAATGTGCTACCCATCATACGGAATAGTCGGAATGCGGTGTGACAATGATGACACTGTCACGGTGCTAACTCCAACACACCACAAGGACTATGCTGCCTACGGGGTGTGCAGCTAAGGGTGATATTGTCTCTCAAAACAGTCCAAAAGATAACAAACATCAAGTGAGGTGGAAACATATAAGCACTTGTGAAAATATGCCCAGTGGAAGTTATTATATGCAAACCACGAGGAAATTAAAAAAGGCGCAACATTCATTCTCCGGTGAAGAACCGTAACCTTGCATACATACATTTTTTCGAATACGAAATATAAATGTCTAGGATAATACAGTGCTTCAGTGGATGCATCGATGCCATGTGTGATCAATGCCGCGGTTTGATAACCGAAATCGATCGAAGGAGATGATGACGATAACAGAGAAGAAGTCAGAGCGGTCGAACCATATCGGTGATGACGTTGTACTCCTGTACTCGTACTTTGTCACGGTGTCGACTCCCGCACCAGAAAAGGCAATCATAAACCAAGACCATTCCAAAATAACCATCTAGTCCGGGCTGAAAACCCCAAAAAGCAGGTCATGGCCTTCACTTCAGATATGCAAACACTTGCCCCTAGTGCCAACCTGCCATCGGGGGATACCGATGTGCTGAGCCCATGGTGGTCCGCTAACCGCGGTGTCTCACAATACCATAATGCAACAAACATGCCACAAAAGAACATCACCATTCCTGAATATGACTTAGCCGTGTTTTGTAAGTCCCGTGCTATGTCAGCACCAAAATACACAAAAAGAGTCGGTACACAAGGCGGTCTGACGGGGTACCGAAAGGCCAACCTGTAGCTTGCACTGTACAATCAAAATACCGCGCAATTCTGATCAGAGCCTTCATGGAGGCATCCAAAGGACATGACACAAACTGAGATGTTATGCGACTGTGTGAGGTCCTACCTGAATCTATCTAGCCCAATTCAGGTGCACTCCATGCTCGTCATGCAGTACAACCATTTGTAAGATAGATGACACTGCACCGAGATGCTTAGCCTGAAACTCCGCACTGAACTCTGACCATAATGCCCGCTCCAAATCCGATGGTGGCATGGTATTTATTCGGGAATAGAAAAGTGACGATTACGGGAATAGAATTTAATCATGTTATTTGGGAATAGAATTTCGACGTTTGACACGGTGACACGGTTTCCCCACCAGGCGCTCATTACCCGAAAGCCAACTCTTGGTATTCATTCATTATTTTCGTGTGATACTCAGACGTACTTTACGTCGGATCAATATGTCACGTGGTGTCCATGGCTTATCGATCCGACGTAAAGTACGACAGTAAAGGACGACGTAAAGTGTGACAGCGACAACGACAACGGAAGTCCTATGGTCCCATTTCACAGCTGCCACACAAGTGTAGATGGGATAGCTTGCCGAAACAGTTACGTTTGTTAGTTATTTAGTATGGAAATGCAAGTAAACTTTTGACTGCCTCAACTTTGTTGCGCTACTGCAGGCACACCCCCTTTGTGATTTTGATCACATTACATGAAGTGCATTTATTTTCAACGTTCGTAACGAACATATATTTGTTCACATGACGAATACCCTTTTTTTTAGCTCTTGAATTACCCCATCCGCAACCGCATCGCTTCGTTCACAGTAGCGAGCTCGCGACTGCAAGCTAAGTTGATGCGGTTCGAGATGGGGTCGACCCCCATGGGAAGAAAATTTTGTCATTCGAGGGGTTTTCGTGCGTTTCGGCGCACGAAACGTGGCATTGATATTAATGATAGTAATATCACTGCACCCTCATAAGCGCAAGCACTTCCATAAGTATACTGAAAACGAGCCTATCTTAGCATTGAGCTTTTTGGGTTTGGGTTTTAATGTACCCAGACCCAAAAATGCCAAACATTCAAGGCCTACTCGTGCGTTCCAACACGCGAGACTTGGCACAAAAACTCAAAGCATACATATTGTCCAGCCACCCAAAGCACAACATCTGAAACAAATTGTGCGCGAAACGGCATATTTATTTCTTCGGCAGATTTATTATATGCAGAGTACCATCGATAAAAGCCCAAACATGTTGTAAGGGGCATTTCTTAGCAACACACTCTGCCCGATATGCCATGTATGGCTTCCAAATGTTGATGTCATCGAGAAGGTGGCCAAATTTCTGAACCGTGATGTCGAACATGTGATTAAAAATTTCTGACAAATGGTGAGGCCTACGATGGAAGGTTTTGACCAAATCGCAAAAGCGGTTAGGATAGGCTAGGCGACGAAGCAAAAGTAAGAAGCCCTCTACGGCAGTGAATGAATGCCTAGACGCGGTACTCACAAACTCGGGGAGATCATAAAGCTCAAATAGACGAAGCAATTCGGGCTTTTTGAAGCGGTAGTTCAACCATGGATGCATCGATGCGATCTGTGATCAATGCCGCGGTCTGATAACCGAAGTCGATCGAAGGAGATGACGGCGATGATAAATGTCCACTACCCACGCTTAGGTGCATCGCGATGTACCTAACTATACGTGTACGTTTAATGCCGCGGTGAGCCAAATTCTCGACGCGGGGTCGTGTGGCCCATTTCAGCCGTTGATGACATGTCCCTGTTGGTCCTGAAGCATTTGGTTTATGGTATTTAGCTCAATACGATAGTCTAGGCAGGTCATCGATATTGGCAAATTTCAGAAAATATACATTTTCAAAACTCCAAAAATCTTAGGTACATCCCTTAGGTACATCGCGTTTGATGCATGTGTACGACCGCTGAATGATGAATATCGATACACATTTGTTACAATGGTATTTAACACCCCTTAGGGCAGTTGTAATTTCAGGGGTTTGCACTTAAACACCCAAGCACGCCTTCACTCGACACGCGGTTGTAGGCACCTAAAACTGATCCCACAGTATATGCATGCACGAAAAATCGATATTCCGCCTTAGGGTTTCGCACGTACGAGTGAACGATATTCATCAGGTGTGGTTAGAGGCTTGCATGGAAATTATTTAAAGCATCTCATAATGAAGGCTCTTGTCAATTATTGTCGGATTTCTGCCGTTCGCTTGCGGAACTCCACTTGGAGTTGAAGGCTGCAGCGTGTGCCTTCACCTCGCGTCCTTGGAGAAGCTGCCCTATTGCGCGACGAGCGGCCATGTTGGATACGTACCGCGAGCAAGGTCAATAATAGCGCGGATTTTTTGGATTCTCTAACTACATATGAATTATATTTTATCAAGGTCTACTACCAGAATCCAGCCGAACGTTCACAGAGAGAACACTGCCGAGCTTGCCGAATATGGCGGGAAAACATTGATTTTGACCTGGTTTTTTTGTTTTCTTCAAAAAGAGTGATTTTGAATGCATCAGAGCGTATATTGTACGGATCGGATCCGAATGTTGGATCATAATATCGATAGAAGAGGGTGTCTATTGGTTAATTGTCACTACAAGGGGCACAAAACGTCGGATTTGGGCCTTGATGTAATATGTACGGCTTAGGTACATCGTTCTGTACCTAAGGCCCTTGGGTACATCCCCATGTACCGAAGGGTAGTGGACATAAAGAAGAAGTCAGAACCGTCGAACGATATCGATCATAACGTTGTACTCCTGTACTCGTACTCTGCCACGGTGTCGACTCCCGCAACACTAGCTAAGCGGAGGACCTTTACTCTTGAGAAATTAATTAAGTTCGCGCTGGTGGATTCGAAAGCTCGAGGTCAGGTGGAATAGCTTTCATTTCAATCCGTTAGCAACGGTCCCCCTATGAATGTACAGGATATATTTCCCACAAAAGAGGACGCCAAGAGTACGGAGCTCATTTCGGCAGAGTACCGGGCGGCCCTTCGATACATTTTCCATAGGGACACACTGGTTGGCATGCAGAGGAGCAGCAGGGACCGGTGGAGGAAAGTGGTACTCTTTTGCTCAACACAAGTTGCAGAGAGTGCTATTTGCGGTGGCCAAGTCAGAGCTTCCATTATTGGCGTCGGCATTGCACGCTACTCACCGAACCATTGCCCGGATCGGTGACATTGCTGGATGCGGAGGGGCCCGATCATCATGTGATTTTCATGTGGCAACAACGCGACCAATGTGGGATGTACACCTCGGAGCGGCCATGATGGCCCCCGGGGCAGCGGCAAGGAGTGCGGAGGAGAGCAAGGTGGCAACGTATGGAGATATCCGTCCGCATCACTCTGCACCGTTTGGAGTGGAGGTGTACGGTGGGCACCGTTTGGAGTGGAGGTGTACGGTGGGCTAGGGCCTGCAGCACATGGGGGTTTCTTCAGAACACGCAGCAGCGCTTTCGGGAGCGGCAGTACAGGGAGGAAACGGGAGGTGAAGGCGAACAGGCTGATACCGACAATGACGAGGACGAGGATGGAGACGAAGAGGCGGCACAAGGAGACCTATCATCGCCGGGCTTAGAGGGTGGGGTCTGGACTCAAGAATGGGATGGGGCCTCTCCGGAGCAAGCCATGGCCTTGGCGGAGGGAGGACGGGCCACTTTGATGGAGGCGAGCAGGCGGGTGGCCGGTCTCCTTGAAAGAGCGGGAGGCATAGTGGGATCTGGTGATGAAGGGGAGGGAGATGTGGGGGAGAGACTCACATATGAAGGGGAGGGAGCTGTAGGGGGGAGACGCACAGGCCAGGCCCTTCAGAACCCGGGGGCCTATCCCAGCAGCGATGACCACGTGCAACAGATTGCACAGCAACATACAGCATGTCATCCGCCTCCCTGCCCACGAGGCGAGGTTGCTGGCCGTGCCGGAACTAACAGTGAGCAGTGACGGGAAGGTGATAACCGGTTGGTGAACTATTGGCCTTCGGGAACGCTCAGGACGCACGGGCAATTCTGGGGATGGGACCCCAAGTAGGAACATCGCAACATGGCGGTCACAACTCAGACGTGGAGCGCATCACTCATGTTCATAGGAAACTCGCAAGGCAATCAGTAGTGCAGGAGCTTCTATCTAACAGTATTGGTGCTGGGGGTAGAGGGCGGCAAGTGCAAGTTAACGGTAAGCGCCTAGGGCCAAAGGTGGTTCGGCTTCAGAGGCGCAGCAGTGCTCCGATAGGGCAGCCGCAGAGGGACTCAGTGGGCCTTGTGGGACTCGGGGAGCAGAGAGGTGGCCATGCACGTAGGCTTCGCAGTGGAGACACGGCTTTGGCAGCGCAGGCATTATGGTTGAGTAGGCTTCGGTAGCACAGCAGCAGCGTACCGATCGTGCAAGGGCAGAGGGAATAAGACGTCTCAGCAAGGCTTAGGGGGTCCCATTCTTCACGAGTGAGCTCCGGAGATTCCGGATGAGTGTCCCGGGGTGTGTGTTGAATCCTTTGATCCCCGGAGTGGGTACATAGTGCAGCCGGTCTTCTACGGCTACGGGATGCCAAAGGAGTCGCTCCAAGGATAAACGCACGCGCGCGCGCACACACACAAGGCAGAGGGCCCCAGTTGTCTCAGCAAGGCTTAGGGGGTCTCATCCTTCACGAGGGAGCTCCAGAGATTCCGGATGATAAACACGCGTACAACGTTTTGTACATATTAACTACATTAGTATATCTTCGTGTGCTTGTCGCAAATAATCCTCAATTTCAACATTGAAAATCCACAGCACTACCTCCTCGTTCTGGTCAAACGAGTGGTATGTCATCGTGCCCGTCAGGGCAAGGCGAATATTTCCCGACAATCAGATGGCCGTTCAAGGTACATCATCTTTGAATGCACAGCGCCTTCGACACAAAACCCCGCGCCCAAAAGTGCATTGCAACTGTTTCACAATGGCTTGTTCAAGGAGATATCTATACCTTTGCCGATACCGGGAATGTAGGTCGTTGATTGTTGCTGTGCGTGTAAAGCGCAAGATGTTTTGGCAAAATAATATGACTGGAAATTTGAGCGACAGATGCGGAAATGCTGTTCTATGGATGAGTCCAGAATGAGATTTTCCACCATTCATGTACGGCTAATGTATCCAATGTGTAGATCGCAAAGACGGTCAAGGATAAAGCCATTAGCAGGGACAGTACGTCATCGATCCACCAAACCTGCACATACCCAAATCAAAAAGTTCAAACCTTCAACACTTTCTTGAGAACAGTGATGTGGACCCCAGAAGCTCTTACTATGCATCTCACACCACACATTGGAATGGGCAAGTCACACTGTTCTCACTAGCCTTTGGATAATACTACCTAATGGTGTTCTGCTTATCTATGCATGTGAAATAACTGCATGTGAAATAACGCACACTGTTGTCCTGTTTTGCGGATGCCGTGATGCAGCACATTTCCGTTTAGCCTGAACATGCAGAGCTACACTTCGTACTTTATAGTTTGCGTGGAGTCTCCCTGGACCCATGAACCTCTCCGCAGGGTGACCTCACCGTTGTCACATGGGAAAGCGCTACGAACACGAAGCAATCCATACTTTCACCTTAATCTTTTGATACCAACAAGCCGGACATCAAGATTACAAAAATAACTATGGACTAGCAAAGATGTGCATGGTATCAGGGTCGATGTTTGGTGCTATAACGCAAATATTCTACTCCACTTTGCGATGTCATGGTTATGTTACATGTTTGTGGTCATCGCAAAGCACGGCACTTTGATGAGGTATGCATGCATGTATCCCACGTGGTTCAATCATGACCGCAAGCTAAATTCATGGAAACCTGCACAGCAATTAAGAAGTGTGTGTTTGCATGATATCCACATATGCTGTTGACATACCGCGAGACAAAAGAAACCCACTTCCACTTCCGTGCAAAGGACAGCTTTTCCTCTTTAATGCAATACTGCATATTGAAGTGCCTCAAGGATCCTACCTCGCTGTTTGTGCGATATTCCACATTTCAGTGCCTCAAGGATCCTACCTCGCTGTGTGTGCAATAGTCCAAATTTGAGTGCCTCAAGGATAACACCTCGCTGTTTGTGCGATAGTCCACATTTGAGTGCCTCAAGGATCCTACCTCGCTGTGTGTGTGTGCCCGGAGGCCCGGAGGCACAGCGTGAGCCGATATGCCTATGCGTCCGTATGTGTGTCATCGGGGGTTATCTGGGATTGGCACGATGACAGTGAAATTGGGCTTGAAATCACGATGAGAATGAATACCAGATGTCCGGGGTATGACAGTATGACACTATGACACTATGACACTATGACACTATAGTAGTATGACAGTACTGTGGGGGGTGTCATCGTGGCACTCAGTCAGACCCTCGAAGAATGGTTTGATTCGCATCGGGGTTGGAAAGACAATGAAATCGAATATCAGATATCAAGGTTATGACAGTATGACAGTATGACGCTATGACAATATGACAGTACAGTAGTATGACAGTACTGTGGGGCAGTCATCGTGTCAGTCTGTCGGCATAACATCTGAATCGAGAATGACGAATCGGAATTAGAAATGAGATCGGATCGGGAATTGAACGTTGAGCCGAAGTGTGACATCGGCTGTCGAGTGGTTGACCCTGCAACCTGAGTGACGAGTGAATAAGTGGAGCACTTGAGAAGTGTTTAGCCTTCAGAACTCGGAACCGAATTATCGTTTGTACCTCAATCTGGCCCTGATCCAGTATATTATAAAAATCCGAATTGTGTACCTTTGCACGTTCAATCAAAAACATATCTCCGAGCATCTGTCGTAGTGCCCACGGGCACATTTGGTATCAGTGTGCTGCGAATTCGCCCCTGCGCAACTCGCCCACGGACCTATTGGAACTTTCGTTGTAATACAGGGGGAGAGCTGTACTTCCGGCTATACGTGCGCAATTTTTGCCTCTGTAAGTACATTTTTTTTCGTATACAACGGCCGTATTCTCTGGGAAATATCTTCAAAACGTCATATTTCAGCTCCTTAACACTGGGGGCTCAAACGGGCTCAGAAACCCAAGCATTCGTTTTCCGATCTTAAACCCAAAGTCCGTCCCAGGCCACAAACGACCGTCAGGGAGCACCCTGAAGGGTTTCCCCGGTCTACAGTAGCCAAGAAAACCACATAGCTTACCTTTCAGAGCCCCAAAAAGGCGAAAAACCGCCCAAAACAGCCAAAAATAGCCGTTTTTGACAGTTTCCAGCCTACCCCAAAACCTCTCCCAGTAGCCCCCACCACCGAAAAACCCTTCCTTAGACCCCATAGAACAGCCTAGAAACCCCTGATACCGCCCTCACGGCCATCAGCAGCGGGGAAAGCTCCACCAAACAGCGCTTTCAGCAGTTCCTGGACGTTTCTGGCAGCTCTTCAGCACCTCCTGGTATCCTCCAGCAGTGCCCTGACTGGAGCATTTTTGGGACCTACGGAGCATAAATACCGTCTGGGACCTTACTGGACCTCTGTATTGGACCTGACACCCTTCCTTTCGTTGCTGCTTGACTCTTGCTCGCGCGCCTAGGCACTCAAAAATCGTGTCGCGGAGCCCTGGCCAAATTTTGAGTTCGCTGGTGTATGGCAGTACCCCCAGACCCAGACAAATACAGAAGAGCGTGGTGGAAGCAAGGACCTATTAAGTGGGTATTCCCTCCAGACCCTACCTACCCACCAGCAGGCGCTTTCTGGCAGAGCGGCCCTCCTTCCCCCTCTTCCTCTGACGACGAAGAGGAGAACAGCGACTGAACGCCTGGGCAGAGCCACGCTGGCTATCCCACCAGTGCATCACGATTACGTGTGGCATCAGGTTGGAAACTGCCACTTCCGCTACCCGCACACCCAAGACCTAACAGTCTTCCCCGCGCTCCCTGGTTCATACCCAGTACAAGTGATCGACGAGTGGCCTTGGGTCCCCCCATCTCCACCTGGAAGCCCCGCTCCTTCGCCTCCAGAGAGTGACATCGACGAGGACGAGACTGATTAAATAAAAAGGCGAGCACTCACTACTTTTGCTCACCTGTGGCTATTGCCACACCCAGTCTGTGAACTCAACCAGCTCAGCAGTCAGAATGTCACAGCAGACATCAGAATCCTTTCCCAGCATGGGTGTCAGCGCAGAGTCGTTACACCACCCACTGTTCTCCCCCATCACCTTCCCATCTCCCACCGCATACGCTTCCGCTCACCCCCTTCCACATCCAGGCACCACCATGCCCTACACTGCGGTGCCCCGCCCATATACCATGCCGGATGGCACCCCCGCACAGGCTGTATGGAACGGCGTCAATTGGGTACTGCCCCAATCAGCGCCCCTCGCTGGGGGAGTGTCACCAGTGCCGTTCACACTGGGAACCCACCACCCCATGGGCTCATATCCCACACCGTTCCAACAACAGCTGCAGCAACAGCAGCAGTGGCTCGCGTACCAGCAGCAGCAACAGCAGTGGCTCCAGCAGCAGTCACTGGAACCGATGCAGCAGCAGTTACAGCAGCAGCAGTTACAGCAGCAGCAGTTCCAGCAACAGCAGTTGCAGCAGCAACAGCAGCAGCAGCAGCAGCAACAGCAGCAGCAGCAGCAGCAACAGCAGCCGTAGCCGCAACAACAGTCACAGCAGCCCCATCAGCTGGTACCAGCTACCTCCGCGCTTCATGACTCTGGTGCGGATCTCTCACCGCTGCAGCACTTCATCAGTATCGGCGCCGCAGCCCTGCCAGATCCTCTGCAGGTACCCCTTGACAGCGGAGCTCAGCAGAGCGTCTCGGGCGGGGCCCAGCTCTTGGTACGCCATCTCCCCGCGGTGGCAGCAGCCTCAGAGACCCGCCGGCGTCGACGTTCCCGAAGAGTATCCTCGGGCCCCGCGACGCACGGCAGGCACATTCCAGGTCTGAGCCATGCATCGGATCACTCCGACCCCGAGTCCGGTACGGACGTCAGCCGCACCAGCACGGGGACCAGGGGCAGCCGAAGCACGCAGGCACGGGCTGAGCGCAGGCGGAGGGCCGCCCACAGGTCCGGTTCTGACTCGGACGCGAGCAGCCGGAGCGAGCACATTCGCAGGGAAGTCCTGGCGGCAGTACAGGCCCTGGATATCTCCGCGGTGCTCTCGAGGGGACTCGCCCTGCCTGGCGCGACGACTTCTGCAGGAGCCTCCCCTCCAGGCGACCCTCAGAGCAGCGCACAGGGGGCCCTGACGGCGGACCATCCACTCGAGGCGGACGCCGCTGACAGCGTAACCCCCCCAGTGTCCCAGACTGTCGCTGAAACCGCTCCCGCCGAACCTCCCACTCAGGGTCGGCCGGACCCCCTCAACATGATGGTGGCTCGCCGGCGGCAGTCGATGGAGACGGTAGTGCACGGCGGTGGCAACCCTGACTCGGAGCCCGGAGACCCCAGTTCAAGCGACTCGCCACCAGGGCCCCCCAGTGATCCACCCCAAGATCCCCCTGACGACCCCGCACCAGAGCCCTCCTACCCTCAGTACCCAGAGGTCAGGGCTCTCTTCGTCACCCACGACGGTGGGTCATTGTGGGTGCACCAGTCAGCGGGGGTGCGAGGCGCGGCAACCGTCTCCCTGCCATGGGATGAACGCCGCCGGGCTGTGGTGCAGGGCGACGCCATCCTGTTCAGGATCATGCACCTGCTGGGAGCGCCGCTGACCGCATATGCGCGCATGGGAGGCCGCCTACACCACGCACCCCCACCACTTACCAACCCTCGTGTGGAGACCTGGGTTCTCATGGTCGACCGCGAGGTCATGGATATGGCAATGGGGGACCCAGCCGCAGCCAATGTGCGGTCTACGAGCATGGGGCAGCCAGTGTGGGAGTGGATCCCTGCCACTGCGCGGGAGTCGGAGATGCAGAACTTCGACCAGGACGGGCTCGCCGCGTGGTCAGAAGTCAGCAACTCCGATTGGTACCGGAGCATGAGCGTGGTGGCCGCACAACCATCCACACCCCTGCCCTTCCATACACCTCTTCCACTCCCCGCTCCACCATCAGCCCCTGCATTACCGCCCACTTCGACTGCAGTCCCCACAAATCCCGCGCCTGCACTCCCACCCGCGCATGCCCCAGCCCGTTTCCCCCACTCCGCTGCCGCATGGGCCCCCGATGTATTGAAATAAGGCAAAACGATTGGAGGGGTGTTCAATATGTCTGCAACCGCCTGCAACACACGTACTGAACATGTGTTGAACACATGTTGAAACATTCACGCATAAGGAATCGTTCAATACATGTGCAATATGTCTACAATCAGATGAATCATTCAACACGTTTGCAATATATGTGTTGAACACATATTGAAACATTCCCTCATGCAGAATATCTTTAGTACATGTGCAATATGTCTACAATCAGATGAATCATTCAACACGTTTGCAATATATGTGTTGAACACATATTGAAACATTCCCTCATGCAGAATATCTTTAGTACATGTGCAATATGTCTACAATCAGAGTGAATTATGCAACACATGACTGCATGGGGTAAAGGGGTAAGACCCCCCTGCTGCTCACATATTGCATAATACTTACAATATGTCCGCAATACGTATCTGGTATATTACAGGTATATCAAATGTGTACAGAGGCACTACTATGCGTCATCACACTTTCTGCAGTACCACATTCCAGTGGGGATGTCGGTGAGCCCTGCGCATCGCACGTGCATAGCCTCTTTGCAGCCTGCCCTCTCACACAGAAGGAGCTCGCCACCGACTCTACACTTCCCGCATGTGTCAAAGTGACTTTCACTACCTACGGGCCTATCAACGAGTGCAAGTTTCTCCATATTGCGGTCGCTCGTATCAAGTATCACCGCTGAATCCATGCAGGGGTGTTTGACTATCACTACTTGCGCTTGGACTTGATTGGCCAGTAGGTAGGGCTCTCGGTTGTCCATAGTGTACTTGGAGGTGTCCCATGGGTTGAAGGTGTAGTAAGCCTTGGACACCTTGTCCACGCCGAGGATGGAGTTCTTCAGCTTGAAGCTTGCGATCTGAGCTTCCGTGGGCACGGGTAGCCAATCACACTTTAAAAAGTGTAGAGCACACCGCCAATGCTAACCCGCAGAATGGCGTTGATGATACCATACCTGCGCACGAAATGTTCAATGTTTTTGTAATATACGTACAACATACCCTCAATATGTTGGGGACGTATTGCATATATGTTGCAGAGATATACGAAAAGGCAAAGAAGCATGCAAACTGGTGGTTGAGGTCGTACCTGTCCTCCCACTCGTCATCGGCATCGGCATCATTCTTGGGGAAGGATGCGCGGACGAAACACTGGGTTGTCACTTTCCCTTTGTCCCCGTCTCTAGTGCGATAGAAGACACCGCCGATGTTCACCTTGTTGTACTTGGAACACATGGGTTCGGGACCCATCATGAGCGACTTCTCGTAAGCCGTGTATTGACGACCAAGCCATCCTTCAGGGTCCTCCAATGGACCGAACGCGATCGCGGGCACGCCACCCACCTCTTGTCGGTTCCGCAGTGCTTGTTTAGAGCGCGCGGCATTCTCCCTGTGATGACAACATATTCTTAGTATACTTACAATATATGATAAACATACAGAAACAAGTTGACAATATGTTGCAGGTATACTACAGATAGTACATGCGTGCGAGCTTGCAGGTTGCACCTCCGCCGGAACAGGTCGTACTCAGCATGTTGTTGAAAAAGCTTTCGGTAAGCGGGAATACTCGCTCGCATCCAGCGGGTCAGTTGGTCAATCTCCAAGGACGTTAGCTCCAATGGCTTGCCCTTCTCCCCGAAGGTAGTGACCACGATGCCGGGAGCGGGGCCCGCCATCAAAGCCCGCGGGACACGGCCGGCAGTAGCTCTTTGTCGGTTCAAGAGCATGGTCAGGATGCCTCGTAGGGAGCGCAAGGTTTTCAACCTTAGATAGCCGTTCATGATGCTTGCCACGGGGAACGCATTGTTCTTCACCCACCTAGCTAGCTTGCCATTCATGGACTCGAAGGCATACATCCACCATTCACGCACAGGTCCGAATCGCAGGAGCAGATCGGCCCAGTGCCAGATTTTATGGGTGTTGATTGCAAGCCACTGTGGAGGACCATTCGCTTCCAAGTCCTCAAAGAAAAGTCTGGTCTGCTCTCTCAAATACTCCATATCCTGCACGTACGAATCAATACGTTTGTAACATATATTCAACATACCTGTGACATGTGGAACTCATATCACACCAACATTGAATACGTACCCGAGGTTCTATGGAATGCGCAGTGCATTCCCGTATGATGATAGTCAGTTTGGACACAATGTCCTGCAGCGCATTGTCGACTTCACCATCATCGCGAGGCCAAGAGGACAATACCGCCAACAACTTGGACTCGAAAGCCTTCAAAGCCGCATGCGCCTTGAGGTGCTTTGCGTATTTTGCGCCGTTGGAGGCGGTTGAGGTGCGCAACAAATGCTTATGCCCATCGCCCCACCGGGTGACTCCCCGCAACTCCTTCAAGAAGGCGAGTGCTGTTTCCCGAGAACGTAAGGTGGTCGAAGCCTTCGGACGCGGTGGGATCCCCCATGGACCGTTTGTCATTTTGTACACCTCATGCGGTTCCCCTGTCCGTGTTGCCGTATACCGTCAACACGTGTATGACATATTGAACACAATTACAGAAATGTTGCACTAATACAAAACTCACCTTTCGAATTCTGCACCCACTCCGTTTGCCCCCATTCTGGGTGCAGGCCCTCCTCCTCGGCAAAGTTGCGCGCGGCCTCGTTGAAATCCAGCCCAAGCAGCGTTGTTGCAAGCCTGTTTCCCAAGTTCATGATTTCGTGCATAGGATCATAGAGCCAATCCAACGCCAAGTTAAAGTACGACAACCTTGCGAATGCGGCGGGCAACTTGAATCCGGTGGCCGAGAAACGTTCCGCCATGTCCGCTTTCGACCAACCTGATTTGGAAAGTGCCTCGTGTATTTCGCCCATTCGCTTGACAAACTCATGCGTGTAGTTCTCCGGCGGCCCTGCATGGCACGTGCACAAGTAATACAACATATCTGTGGTATGTTGCAGGCATGTTGATGCATGTTGCAAACATGCTGCAAACAATCAAACTGGGTGGCATAGCGATGAGAGCGTACCAGGAGGATGTTGCTTGAAGAATGCGTAGAAGATTCTTCCCAGCGCTGGACTGTGACATCCTTTCGTACGGCACAACATGCAACACTTGTAGGCGTTTACATCCATTCGCTTCCCGGCATCGACCAAGCCTTTGTAATCCATGATCACCCCGAGTAGCATGCACCGTACACGAACATACTCCTCGGAATAGGCGTCTCAAACTCCGCAGCCCGTCTCCCACAACTCCTCCAACTCGTCGACCAGCTTGTCGTACAAAAGAGTCGTATCGGCGGGATGGATGCCATGGAATACCGTAGACCTCAAGGTACTCGTACTTGGAGCGTATCTCCGGCGGCAAGTTCAAGATTTGGAAATACATGGGAAACACGCCCGCCTTGTTTTTCCATACGGAAGCCCCATCCGCGCAGAACAGGATGATTGTATTCCGCAACTCCTGGAAAAACTCTGGGTACCGCGCCTTCTTCTCTTTCCACGCATCTCCGTCTGCACACTCCGGACAAAATACAACTCACCGCGGTATACATACAACTGTATGTGTACATCTGCAATATGTCAAAGACATACGTTAAGTGTATTGCAGATATGCCCTTTGCAGATCCTATCACAAGCATTGGGATCATAGACGCGTGCTGGGCTCTTACCCCAAATTGTGTCTTTGCGTCCACTTTCAGGAGACGTATGACGGCCATGCGCCCGCATGAGCTCAGCAACTTCAGGTGAATGGAATAGCCTCCGGAAAATTTCCTTCAAGGGCCACCAAAGGAATTGCAATCGCGGCTTCTTCGGAGTGCCATCCTCCGGAGTGCCATCCTCCTCCGCCGCTCCAAAGCTTTGCCACCGGCATTCTTTACAGTGTGGACAATGATCCGCGTTCTCCAACTCCTTCTCGTACAAACAACATCCATTGACGCACATGTCCACTCGTTGGTACGGCGTACTAAAAGCGTCGAAAGTACCCATAGCTTTAGCGAACGTCAAGGGGAAATGGGTTTCGCGAAGCTCATCAAAGTTGTGAAGTAGGATCTCACACAACGAGGAAAACGATTTTTGGGTCAAGTTTTCCTCCAAGTTCCATTCCAGAAGATCCGCGAGGAGCTTAGTTGATCGCCGCACGTTGTGGTCCTGCGTACACATCGCAATTTCAGTGGTTGTCAATACATATGCAATATACTGCAATACATTGTCAATATGTAGGAGATATGCATACTACATATTGCACGTGCAGTTCACTGCACGATATTTGGCATAATAACGCGTTCTTACCGTCTCTCCTCCGAAAAGCTCCTTTGCAGCATTCACAATACTTTCCAATTGTGTAGCAATCGCTGCTTTAACGGAGTGGACGGCATCTCCGTCGTCTTCTTCATCGAACCCCAAATCCTCCCCACCGCCATCCTTGGTCTCACCATCGGCATCCTCGGTCTTAGGTGCATCGCCATCCTCGTCGTCGGGAACTCCGGCCTCGCCGCCTTGACTCGACACATCCTTGGCTTCCACGTCCTGTTGTGCGTGTACCACATCGTCGTGTGCGCTTGTCCTCCCGGCTTCCTCAGCATGTTCGCCCTCCTTGTCATCCATCGTGACGTCCACATCCGTATGTCTGTAGGAGAGTTGCAATGCACCTTCAATACGTTGTCAACATATTGCGAATGTGTTGTCACGCAAGCTTGCCCAATCATTCATGGGAGAGAAAGGGCGTAGAGTACCTTAAGGTTTCGCCGCGGTTGCCACAAACTACAGCATCGATTTCTTCAGGGTCCGGTGCGGGTGGCTGGATCTGCCCGTGGAGTTTCCGATGTCGTGTGCGGGTGGCCTTGCTCAACACCTTTAGTACAACTCCGCCGTAGCACATGGCACAATCACATATAAACCGCCCTCGCTCCAATGTTACCGAGCCCACATTTCGACGATGCATTGCATGGAGCGAGAGCCAAGGATCGGCTTCGCCCGCCGTGTTCTTCACCTCACCCATCTCCGTGTCCTTCGCCTCAGCTGGCTCTTCCACCGGAGATCTGCTTCGCCCACCGCAGTATATCTCCCATACATATTCAATATACCGGCAACGGTTTCTGATATATTGCAACATATTATATCATGAAAAATCAGTATGCAAGTTGAGGTGCCTAAATATTCGTACATACCTCATGGGCTCTACTTCCATCTCGGCAGCCATGGCATCCGTGGTAACTGCAATTAAAGACCAAACCCCAACCGCACAGATCAAATCTGGCCAATCATTTATTGTCGAAACGCTCCTCCAATGTCGCCCAAGGCACCGAACCTCCCGCACATTGTCTCGTGTAGGATTATCGAGTTGAGAGTCGTCGGGCAGCAGCGAGCCGTATGTAGTCGCCTCGAAGTTGCCATCGTGTACTAGGTAGACAACAGTTTCCATACGGATCGGTGTCAAAATTGCTTGATGAGCTTCGAAGAAGTCGTAGGCTTCTTCCGCATTCGATGGTAGGTTGTCTCCCTCGGGGGTAACGTCAAGTGGAAATTGGTGAGGACTACGTTCCGCGTCAACAGTGACTACATCAATGAATCCAGAAATCCCGAAATAGTACCTGCCGTCGTCTAAACCAGCTGAATTTGCCGCCTCGTGCGCCTCGGGGGGCGCCTCGCCCGCATCTCTGCACAATATCGTCCCAACATGTTTCCAACATCCCATCAACATGCTGCAACCATCACGATAGCGTGCTGCAGCATAGTTACGGCGAAAGCAAGTAGGCAAGGAAACATGATGAGATGTATCACCTGGAAAAGCTCTTCGATATGGACGATGAACCAGTCGACATTGAGGATGCCCGCAAGTCAGCCATGCTACTTCCAATGGTCCCATCTAAAGCATGCCCCTCGTGCGCCTCGTACGCCTCGGGGGGCGCCTCGCCCGCATCTCTGCACAATATCGTCCCAACATGTGTTCAACATTCCATCAACATGCTGCAACCATCACGATAGCGTACTGCAGCACTATTGCAGCGAGCCACGTGAGGAATGGTGGGAGGGAAACCATGCCCCACGAGAGTCCCTTACCTTGCACTCCCGCCGGCTAGTGGAGGGCTCGTGGGTGCCTCAGCATTGGGCGGCGGGGGGGACTCCTTGCTTTGGGCCTCGTGCGCCTCGGGGGGCGCCTCGCCCGCATCTCTGCACAATATCGTCCCAACATGTTTTCAACATCCCATCAACATGCTGCAACCATCACGATAGCGTGCTGCAGCACTATTGCAGCGAGCCACGTGAGGAATGGTGGGAGGGAAACCATGCCCCACGAGAGTCCCTTACCTTGCACTCCCGCCGGCTAGTGGAGGGCTCGTGGGTGCCTCAGCATTGGGCGGCGGGGGGGGACTCCTTGCTTTGGGCCTCGTACGCCTCGGGGGGCGCCTCGCCCGCATCTCTGCACAATATCGTCCCAACATGTGTTCAACATCCCATCAACATGCTGCAACCATCACGATAGCGTGCTGCAGCACTATTGCAGCGAGCCACGTGAGGAATGGTGGGAGGGAAACCATGCCCCACGAGAGTCCCTTACCTTGCACTCCCGCCGGCTAGTGGAGGGCTCGTGGGTGCCTCAGCATTGGGCGGCGGGGGGGGACTCCTTGCTTTGGGCCTCGTACGCCTCGGGGGGCGCCTCGCCCGCATCTCTGCACAATATCGTCCCAACATGTGTTCAACATCCCATCAACATGCTGCAATCATCACGATAGCGTGCTGCAGCACTATTGCAGCGAGCCACGTGAGGAATGGTGGGAGGGAAACAATGCCCCACGAGAGTCCCTTATTACCTTGCACTCCCGCCGGCTAGTGGAGGGCTCGTGGGTGCCTCAGCATTGGGCGGCGGGGGGGACTCCTTGCTTTGGGCCTCGTGCGCCTCCGTCGGGGGGCGCCTCGCCCGCATCTCTGCACAATATCGTCCCAACATGTGTTCAACATCCCATCAACATGCTGCAACCATCACGATAGCGTGCTGCAGCACTATTGCAGCGAGCCGCCACGTGATGAATGGTGGGAGGGAAACCATGCCCCACGAGAGTCCCTTACCTTGCACTCCCGCCGGCTAGTGGAGGGCTCGTGGGTGCCTCAGCATTGGGCGGCGGGGGGGACTCCTTGCTTTGGGCCTCGTGCGCCTCGGGGGGGCGCCTCGCCCGCATCTCTGCACAATATCCTCCCAACATGTTTTCAACATCCCATCAACATGCTGCAACCATCACGATAGCGTACTGCAGCACTATTGCAGCGAGCCACGTGATGAATGGTGGGAGGGAAATCATGCCCCGCGAGAGTCCCTTACCTTGCCTCTTGCATGCCACGAATCCTTTCGACAATCCGTTGCAAGCAATTAGGCACCGGTGGAACAAGTCGAAACGATTTCCCTATAAAGGTTACCGTTGCCGGTTCTAGCTCCAAGATGTCGGAAGGTGGTAACCAAGTCGGCCACGCGGTATTGTCTGGAGATAAATCGTGCGCCAATCTGGAGAAATCGTGCGGGAGCAGTCGCGTTGGCAGCCACTTATGATGCCATACCGTGTCCACTTCCACATAGTGCGCATCGACTTTCCTGCAATGTGTTCCAGGATCCCTACAATATAATCTCAATATGTATGCAACATATGGTAACCATGTTGCATACATGTAGCAAAGAGTCCTGTGAAGCAAGAAAGACACAACCTCAACGTCGAGAAGAAAGAGAAAGGGTGCTACCTCGCGGACAACTCCAGTTCCCTCGTAGATATTGGAAGATGTGGAGGCGCAATCCATGCCAAAAGGCGTTCCTTCTTCGTAATCGTTTCATACTCCGGGTCGCGGAAGCCTTCCGCGGTACTCCAACCTTCCGGGAATATGAGCTTGATATTGGGAGGGGGTTTGAGCGATGTACCCTCCTGAGCATTGGAAGGTTTGATCGGCTCTCGATCGGCTAAGCACCCGCCTTGCGCGGGATTTCTCATCGCGCGCTTGGCTAACGAAGATTGTTGTACGGGGGGGGCCGCCTTCCCTTGGACGAGGGCGGCGGCTCTAGCCGAAGGCAAGCCGGTTCGATGTCGCTCCGCATCACTTGGTGATGATGATTGAGGGGATCGTTCATGGCGAGGTCGCTTTTCACCATGAACAATTTGATCTCCTCGGACCATACTGCATTGAAGTCCCCTTTACCACGCCCATCACCCTTCGAAAATGTACTGCAACTATGCTGTAATATGTTGGACATATACTGCGGACATATTGACGATATGCTGAAGGAACTTTCAAGTAAAGCAATAACCCAAAAGTAGGTTTTCGGACCCCCCACAAAAAACGCACACAAGCTATGTCGCAAAATATAGCTCCTGAGTCCATATAACAAGTCTCACCATAATTGAAGAACATGTTTTTTCAACTTTTTTAGGGCTCACTTCAACACTTCCGCAGCATACTGAAAGGGGGGGCTAAAGGCAGAGCTCAAGGTCTTGAGCCCTCACGTATTGAAGTGAGCCCTCACGTATTGAAGTGATCCCTGCCTTGAGCTCTGCAGGCGGTTGCACGCGGTTGCACGCATATTGACCTTTACAAAATTTAAAAAACTTTTTAGAGGAGAATCTGTTCAATACTACTTCAATACGTGAGGGCTCATTCTAATACGTTACCGCTTGCAGGCGTATTGAAATGGCGTATTGGAGATGTATTGAAAACTGCTGATGTCAGCTTTGCCAGTGCCACGTCAGACGGATCTTCGCAAAACTGACTTGGCACTTTTTCGACCCATCTCCAATACGCCATTTCAATACGCCTGCAATCGCTAACGTATTAGAATGAGCCCTCACGTATTGCAGTAGTATTGAACAGATTGAACGATTTTCGGGGAAACAATTTTGGAATTTTAATTTTTAGGAGAATCTGCACCCCTCGTTCGTGAATCGAACGGCCGAATTCGTAACTCAAGAAGTATCCCCAAAATGACCCCTGAGATGGCCTGGATAAAAAAGGTTGTCATTGACCTTTAGATGGAGGTGGTACACTTCGCCAGCGAGGAGGAGCTCAACTCCTCGCAGACAAGGTGTATACCTCCAGTGGGACTCGAACCCACTACCGCAGGCTTTGAAGACCGACGGCCAACCACTAGACCATTGTGACAACGTGATTGAAAAGATGTTGCGTATTGGACTACAGTACAGTAACGTATGAACACAAATGAAAAGGGGGGTTAGACGTTCCCCCCCAAAAAAAGAAAAAGAGCGCGATGACAATCGAGATGGACGATGGACGAAATTTCAAAATGCATTTCCAAACGGTCGGTCGTCGCAGGTGCAATGCGCCCGATACATGCGGCCAACATGCGTGCACGATGCATGGTAACACCCATCGCATCACGGCAACGTACGGAAGGCCTCCTGGAAGCACGTTGACGTTCCAGCAGCCGCCCTTCCAGCACGTTCCAGCACCGCCAGCAGAGGTGTAAACAAAGCCAGCAGAGGTGTAAGAAAAGCCAGCAGAGGTGTAAGAAAAATGTCAGTCAAAGAGTTGCACGCTGAGTATGTAGAAAGCTGCGAGCTGTTTGGCGTTGAGCATACGCACGAGGGCTTCGTTGACTACGTTGCGAAGGTGAGGGCAAAGGGGACACCTAGCGAGCCCAAAGGGATCGAGGAAACCCCATTGGCTTTCCTCGACAAAGGCAAGAAAAGGGCGAAGGAAGACGACGAGGACGATGAGGAGGGAGGGGGGGAAGGGAGCAAAAAAAGGCGCAAGGGGGCTCGAAGCGCGTTCGAAGCTCAACTAATTAAAGCATGTCACGAGGAGTTTGGTACGTACTAAGCATGCGGCTTCGTTTACTTAACTTGGTTCCTTCGGTGCATGAAAAAATATTGATTTGGGAAGGGTTTGGGGAGAATTACTTGCAGAATTGCGTGTGAAGGACGGGCGTCTTGAGCCCCTACTTCACGTGCCGAAGCAAGAGTCCGCGGTGTCGAAGTACGTCACCGCGGTACAAAACCGCTGCAAGTGGGCGACCGCGCCCACTAACTCCTTCGTGCGGGCGAAAGCCCGTTCGATCGTGAACAACAATCGATATCTTTGGAAGTGCGGCCGGTGGGCGACCGACACGAAAACCGGAATGTGTACGTGGGTGGACCCCCAAAAGCTACATCCGTACACCACGTGTATGGAGGAGGGGGTCCCTACCACATGCCCGGTGCGGCAAATCGCCAAGAAGATGGAGGTGCTCAAAGCCCTCCCCGAATTCGAATTGGAGGAGGGGCCTAACAGCAAGGTGGAGTGCTTGCAAGGGGAGGCAAGACAGCGGCTGGGTACGTTCCCACCCTCTAATACACGTGACACACGCTCGCAGTATATGTGAAGCATGCCACAGCACACCTTCAGCATACTCAGCATACTTGTGCACCTTTCTGAAAGGTAGGGCAACAATATGCCTGCAATATGTATGTAGTATACCTGCAACATACCTGTAACATACCTGTAACATACTGTACACATACGACATAAAACTTACGGTTGATAGCATTTTTTGTTTGCAGTCGCCTATCTCTACGACCACAACGCCCCCGACAAGGACGACGAGGAGGAGGCTGACCGCCTGGAGGCGGATGCCAAGAAAAAGGAGGTGGAGGCCAAGGCCAAAAAAGCACCCGCCTCCGCATCCGCATCCGCAAAGGGCAAGGCCAAGGCCTCGGAGGGCCCCGCCTCCGCATCCGCAAAGGGCAAGGCCAAGGCGGCCGCGTCACCGGCCCCGTCACCGGCCAAGCCCGCCAAGCCCGCCAAGCCCGCCAAGCCCGAAGCCCCAAATGTTGAAGACATCTTCAAGGTGGGGAAAGAGGTGGTGGTGTACGCGGGGGCTCAAACGGAGTACGAAGCGATGAAGAGTTCGCTCCGTCCCGACAAAGGCCAACTCGTGACGAACACCGGCCGATTGAAGGCCAACGTCGGGCTGTTCGCCGGGTTGGTGGTGGCGAATGCGGTTGGGGATATTCTCCCCAACCACATCATGGACGGCCCCGATTTCCCCCTCACCGAGGGGCTCATCGGTATCAAGGTGCGCACCAACCCTTTCAATATGTGCACAATATGTGTATGTGTACAATATGTCTGTTATAGTACTGTAATAGTACTGTAATAGTACTGTAATAGTACTGTACTATATTTCCAATATTTGACACATGTATTTCGTTTGGTGGGGCTGCAGGTAACTGATATCCTCGACATGAAGATGCTTTGCAAAGAGAAGCCATATGCATATGTCCGCAGCGCCATCTCCTTCATCATGAAGGAGGTGGACAAGCGCCTCCCGGAAGGGATGGACGCTAGCCACCGAGTGGGGAATCCCGGCTCGGAGGCGTCCCTCCTCTTGCAGAAGGCCTTCATGCGCGAGGGAAGAACAAAAATAAAAAACCTTGTAGTGGACGTAGCCTACGTACGGCAGGGGGAGCATTTGTGAAACAAATTTGACAATTTGTAATTGTATTCAATATTAATTGTGTTCAATATGCCTCTCGTTGACATATGCAATAGGTCCACAGCATACTTGCAGCATGTTGAATATGTCTGTGCAATATGCATGCAATAGGTCTTCAGTATATATCCAATATAGGCAACTTTTATTTCAATACATATGCAATATGTCCACAGTATATATACAGCATATTGAATTTGCATGTTCAATACGTATGCAATAGGTCCGCAGTATGTATCCAACATACTGAATGTTCCGTTTCAATACATATGCAATATGTCCGCAATATATATACAGCATATTGAATTTTCATGTTCAATACGTATGCAATAGGTCCGCAGTATGTATCCAACATACTAAATGTACCGTTTCAATACATATGCAATATGTCCGCAATATATATACAGCATATTGAATTTTCATGTTCAATACGTATGCAATAGGTCCGCAGTATGTATCCAACATACTGAATGTTCCGTTTCAATACATATGCAATATGTCCGCAATATATATACAGCATATTGAATTTTCATGTTCAATATGTATGCAATAGGTCCGCAGTATGTATCCAATATATATACTAAATGTACCGTTTCAATACATATTCAATAGGTCCACAATATATATACAACATATTGAATTTACATGTTCAATACGTATGCAATATGTCCGCAGTATGTATACAACATACTGAATGTTCCGTTTCAATACATATTCAATAGGTCCACAATATATATACAACATATTGAATTTACATGTTCAATACGTATGCAGTAGGTCCGCAGTGTGTACCCAACATATTGAATGTTGACTTACAACATGTATACAATATGTATACAATATGTGGGCAATATGTCTGCAACATGCCTTCATAGTGTTTGCGACATGCATGGTGCATGTCTCCAACCCTATACTACACATATGTTGAAGGCATATTGAAATAACTCTCTGCATCAGAACTTCAGTATGTCTCCAATACGTGAGGGCTCATTCTAATACTATGTTGCACACATGCGGTTGGAGCGCTTGCAGGCATTATGCACACATATTGTAACATTTTTTATTGTATTGAACATTTATTGTCAATACGCGTGCAATATGCCTGCAATATGTGTTCAATACGATGTATTGCACGCGTCCAGAAACGTAGGGACATTTGAGTGCCTCAAGGATAACACCTCGCTGTTTGTGCGACAGTCCACATTTGAGTACTCAAAGAACCTACCT